>JAOQMQ010000006.1:27100736-27158826 GCA_027563845.1 Erythroxylum subrotundum | reverse complement strand
CAATATTACTATGTCCTATTCTGTCCATTGAATCTCAGTCATTTATTTATATGGGTCCCGCATAAATGAATGGTTAAGATTCAAATGAACAGAATAAGGAAGAGTAATATTGAACAGAGAATCCAGATTTATAAAGCAGTCGTCTCATGTGCAATGGAGAATAAAAGAGATTACAATATTAGTAAAGATGAAAATTTAAAAATATATAATAATTTATTAGTTAATAAATTTTTTGCTTGATGATTAATTACAATATTAAATTTATGTGACTTTATCTTATTTTATTTCAATTTTTATGTTTTGAAAAATATTGTTTATCTCTTACAACAATGACAAGAACAACATTTAAGTAGAAAGGTCCTTGAGTCGCAGGATCCGAAGAATTTAGTAGTACGTAATCTTATTTTTTATTAATAAAGAGACTATTTCTGATAGATCTATATGAAAAGAAAGAAACAAAATTAAGAACTGTTTGAAAAAAACAAAAGTAAAAATGTATATAAAAAATAATTGTATTAAAAAGAATCAATAGAATAAAATAATAAAAAATATAAATATAAATATAAATATAAAATATAGTAAAAATAAAATAAAATAAAATAATAATACAAACACTAATAAATAATAAAATAAAGATTAAAAAATATAAGAGAGAATATTATAGATAAAGGTGTTTAGACTAAATACGAGACACAATAATCAAATAAAAGGTTTAAAAGAATTATGGAAAAAGAGAAATATCTCTTCGTGTAAAATCATTTACTTGTCTTTTAGTTTGTCAAAGTTTCTGTTTTAAATAATTTTTTAATTTATAAAATAATCCTTATTTATAAAAATTACAAAATAGTCCTTCAATGTATTATATAGTATAATTTATAAATTTTCATTAACTATGTATTCAAAAACCATAATAATAAAATTTTAAAATAACAACAATTTATTTATTTATATTATTTTATTTTCACATTTTTATATATAAATAATAATATTTTGAAGAAAATTTTCAAAACGAACATTTTTTTAAAAATTACCTAAAATGATATTGTTTCTTAAACATAAAACTACGAACGATGTCATTTTACGATTGAAAGGAGAGGAGAGAGCATCAAATCGATCCCTAAACTCATACTTAATTAAAACTTGATTTGACTAAACCAACCTATTAGCTTCAGATCAAACTGAACCAAACCCTGAACTAACTACCATCCCTACTTCTTGGATTGGATAAGCATATGGTTAAGTTAGGCCCAAGTAGTTCTATAAGCTTCTTAGTAAATTGAATAACTCTTTAAAAAGCCTATCCAAATCACTATATGAGCTTCCACCATCTCTTACAGCCTCCAATGCCTTGTCCTCTAACTCTTTAGCCCTTAATCGCTCTTACACAACCTTACCACACAGTGACTCAGTAATCATCCTCGCCAACTCAAGCGAGTCAGGCACCGTGTCAATACCCTTACACACTCTCACTTCCCACACCTAACTCGTCCACCAAAAGCCTAGCATTGATGAACTGATCTGCCTCCATTGGCCAACCCAAAATCATAAATGATTGATTCACGAGGGTAGTGGGTGGCGATGAGGAGAGAGAGTAAAGAGAGCAGAGATGAAGGCTAGGGCTGGGTAGAGAGGAGAGAAAGAGAGCAGCTTCAGCATAAATGAGAGAGTCTATGTTGGGGTTTTTTTTTTTTTTTTAATACAAATAAGTCCTTAAAGATTTTAAATTTCACAGTATCAGTCAGTTTTGGCTAGTATTCAAAGATCGATTAGTACCAATCGGTACCAAGCAAAAATGTTGTGGTCGGAATCGAATGCTAGTATTTTGTGCCTTTTTTTTTGCTGATACGGTACCTTTCGATTGGTACCAGCCTATATAGGATGAAATTTAGTTCTTTGCTTGCATCTTCACACTGGGACATTGGAATGTCTCCTCTTAATATAATCAAACCACTTAAATCTTGTCTCTCGATGTTAGCCACTTTCAATTTAACTATTACCACTATAATTTTGACCTTATATCTTCTTATAAAATTATGCATCCAATAGAGCATCTTTATATCCGTCATTATTAACTTATGATTATACACTTGTTTAATGAGCCAACACTCTACCTCATAGAGTATGGTTGACTTAATTGTTAAACTGTAGAATTTACCTTTTAGCTTGATTGATTTCTTTTTGTCAAATAAAATTCCTAATACACTCCTCCATTTAAGCCAGCATAATTTGATACGTGAACTATATCTTCATATATCTTCTCATTATTTTGGATGATGGATTTAAGATACTTAAAACAATATTTTTGTGATATGACTTTATAACTGATTTTTACTCCACGTCGGATGTCATCATATAGCCTGAAAAATTACATTAAATATTCATCTTAGTCTTACTTAATTTAAAGCCCTTTGTTCTAACGTATCCTTCCAAAGTTTTAACTTGACATTAATATTCTCTTTTATTTCATTCATTAAAACAATGTTATTAGCTAACAACATACGTCACAAAACCTTCCCTTGGATATTTTTGATAAGCTCATCCATTACTATTGTAAACAAGAAGGGGCTCAATAAGAATCCTTGGTGTATCTCGGTATCAATAAAGTAATGCATTATATCTCCTCGTGTTACAATAATCATGTGCTATTACATCTTTGGATGTTCCCTTTTTTCTTATATAAAGGAATTAGGGTACAAAGTCTTCACTCATCTAACATTTTTAGAAACTTGAGAATCACATTAAAAAACTTAGTTAACCAAATAAGACCCTCTTCTTCTCAACTCTTCCACACTTCTAGGGATAGTTCATTAGATCCTACTGTCCTTGTAATATTGTTTAAGTATTGTTTAATCATCAAACAATTCCTTTTGACATGTTTTTAACATCAATTACTTTTTATATATGGATTAAATGCATTTTTAAAGAGTATATAACATCTTGTTTGTTATAAAATTAATTGTCTGAGGGTTAATTATATTACTAGATCTTTTGTGATTTGACTATTTTGTTTCAATTTTTACATTTTGAAGTTTGTTATTTATTTTATGATATTTTTTAGTTATCAAACAACTTTTTTTTAATCATATTTGTATTATCTTTCATCTATTCTTAACTTCAAAATTATCATATTAAAAACTAAAATTTCTAATACTAAGCTATTTGAAATAGAAAAAATAACTAATGAAACATGATATGAGAGATATTGAAATAACTTTATAATTTTTCATGGAATTAAAAAAAAGGTTAAATCACAAATAATCCTAATGTATTTAATGAGTACATGTATATGATAATTTTACTTGTGATTTTAATGGGTTGAAATATAGGTTGTGTATGCTAAGTGTTAATGCATGCAGGCTCATATCAACAAAAGAATCCTTATGGACTCCGGCGCATGACATGATAGTAGTGAGAGGGCCTAGCATTAGTTTTGGGCCCATATATAGTACCTTGATTTACTTTAACAATGCATATGATTTGAACTTGGAAATTTGAATTATCTTAAGCATCTCCTAGAATTAAATTTTGTTCACCTTCAATTAAAAAATAAAATTCATAACATCCTGAAAAGAGATTGAAATTTCATAAATTATGTTAATTTGTAGGTTTATATTTTAAAATTTATACATATGATTCATACAAATCTTAAATTTTCTCTAACCCTTCAAATTTTTTTGGTATTATCATCTCAAAAATAATTTTATGTTTTAAATTAAAAATAAAATAATTAGTAAAAAATTAAATTAATTTAAAGTCATTGATATGAGATTAAAATTATTAATAAATCGGATCAAATTCAAACCATAATTGTTAAATATAAAATTGACTTACCTCAAATTTCAAGTTTTCCTACGAAAATTTAATCAACTCAATTTTTACAAATATTTTCAAAATCAGACCAGAAGTTAAACCGATAAGACAAGATATTTAAGATTTAAAAGGTTCAACCGATATTAGATCGTCATAAAACAGATTAAAGATTGAATAAATTTGAAGAATTTGAAAAATAATAAAAAATAATTCTTATTTATTGAAAATTTTAAAGTTTAATTACAAAATATACTATTAAATAAAAATTAATTAGTTTATTTTAATTTATAAAATTGATTATTTTACAAAAATTGATCAATTTTTTACAACAAAAAATATTAAACAATTTAACTAGAAATTTAAAAACTAAATTAAAAATTAGTCGATTAAGATTTTTATTGTTAAATCGATCGAACTGATTTGGTTTTTTCTAATTAATTTTATGAGATGCCAACCCTACATAAGATGACAATCATCCATCCTAATGTAAATTAGTGTAAAAGCCGCAAAGAATCGGCCGCCGGCCCAATTCTCAACAGATACTTTTAGTAGCTTAAGGCAATAAGAGGGCCTACTTGTTCAAGTTTCTCTACCAAATTCCAATTCCTTAATCAAATTTATCTCTACCCTAATATTATATTATTATTAAAAATACAAATTTACCTAAACATTATTATCTCAAAATTTTCTTAAAATACAAAATTACCTTAATATTATCACCTCAAATTTTTCTTAAAATACACACTTCCCTTAATAGGTAACCTCAAACTTGCTAATTATAAATATTTACCTAAAATTTTTCTTAAATTACAATTTTACCTCAAAAAATTTTTAAATACAAATTTACATTTAATATTATTACCTGAATATTTTCTTAAATACAAATTTACATAACAAAACAAAAATATCAAGAAAGTTTAGTCAAGAATTGTACACTATTGCATCATACATCATCATCTTTATTACACCCAGTCTGAATTCTAGCAATAAAGTAGAGTCTGGAGAGGTCTGATAGTACGTAGGCCTTACTCTTATAAAATAGAGAGGTTGTTTCAGTACACTATTGCATCATACAACAACAACAATATCTAGTAGAAATTTTGATGAGACATGGAGTTTTGAGATTTCCAATTGTATACAACCTTATCTTTAACTAATAAAAATGTTGTTTTCGATTAAAAAAATAAAAAAATAAAAAAATAAAAAAGAGAAAAAGAGAAGGTGTACGATATCATGTAAGGTCAAAAGTACATGCATCCGGTCAAAATCTCGAGTTGATACCAAAGGTAGGGTCATCAGGGGGTCTAGCATCATTGATCAAGAATTGCAATGTACTGTTCTAACTGAACGCTGTGAGATAAAAAAACAGAGAAGGGCAAAAGAAATAAAACACAGCCTGTTTGTCTCCTACACATCCAATCTTTCCTCTCAGCCGACCGTAAAAGGAGGTCTTCATCCTTCTCTCTGTTGATTCTTATCTGTTTAGTATATTTAGGTGAGTTTAGTAATTTAGTTCGTTTGTTTGGCATTTTGTTGGAGCTGGGTATGCGTCCCTTTTTTTAAAAAAATTTTGTTTTGTGTCTGACTACTTCCAACTTTTAGGGTTCTTGATTTTGTCATTCTGCACAGGTAGAGTTTTAGTTTACTTGTAAGTTATTTTGTTTGTTGGATTGGAAAATCTGTGAACTGAGCTTCTTGAATTTGTTCAATGTATGTATAATTGCATAAAGTTCGAGTTTTTTTCATGTTTTTTTACTTTAATTTTTCTGGGTATGTTTACATTTCTGAGGTCGAGCTAATTCTCTTTACATTCAAGCATGGTGAAGCTGTAGGGTAACGTTAGTCTATTTTCTTCTTTTAACTTATCTGGGTATCGTTACATTTTCTAGTTAACTTTTAAATCTTCTCCCCCTTCGGTCATGGTTCTGTTGTTGGGTAACTTTTGTAACATTTTTCTTTCTTTTACTTGTCCGAATGTCGTAGGTTTTATATTCTGCCAATTTTTCGTTACATTTGCACATGTTGGTGCTGTTGGGTCGTGGTTTTGTTGGATTGGTTAACTAAATTCTTGTGTTGAATAACTCCAAAATGGGACATGTACTTGTTATCTATAAAGAGAAAATACTTGCACATGTTATTAGGAGTTTTGTAGATGCCTTGCATCACAAGCCTGTGTTTTATGTTGAAATTGACGAAAGATGTTCTCGAAGTGTTTGGTTCTGTTTACCCTGAGATTGGATTGCTCTTCTGAATTTCTTATGTGAATCCATTATCTAACACAGCAAGATACGGTGTCTGAGGATTTTTTTTTTCTTTTGGAATTTTGTGTCTGAGGATTTATGTTTTCTGTTTTTGCAAAATGTACTAGCTGGAAGTTTTTGCACAACCAGAGTTCTCTGAGTGTGATTTATTTACATGGGTCATGGTGTAAATTTGTTGCTTCTGCTTATTATATATGAGGTTGATGAATGATGTGAGTCAATCTTTTAAATTCGAGTTGGATTTGTCAAAACTCTAGCCATTCATTCTGCAACTGACATCAGTATTTGTCTTTCAATGCATTGTTCATAATTTTTCTTCTCTTATGGTGGGCACTAATTATTTAGCTTTCCTAGCACAAGTCTCAGTATTTCTCCCTTTCAATTCTTGTCATGATTTCAGCCTCTATGCTGTTGCATTTTGCAGTCTATTTTTGCGGATAAGATGGCTCAGCTTCTTGTTCACTCTACTAATGTCCCTGCTTTAGCCACTCGTACAAGACATGGACAATCGCAAGAATCTGAAACCTTAAAGCAGACCCCTGTCCAAATGATCTACAGTTTACAAACACCAAGATTGAGATTGGGAGCTTTCTCTGGGTTGCGAAGTTCAAATTGCATAGATACAATATTAAGACCTGAACAAAGTTTCTTTTCCAAGGTTGCTTTTACCATCTCTCCCAGGCAAATTAAAGCTAAAAGATTTGCTCCTAGGGCCATGTTTGAACGCTTCACTGAAAAAGCAATCAAAGTAATCATGCTTGCCCAAGAGGAAGCGAGAAGACTTGGTCACAATTTCGTTGGCACAGAGCAAATCCTATTAGGTCTCATTGGTGAAGGAACTGGCATTGCTGCTAAGGTTCTCAAGTCCATGGGAATCAATCTTAAAGATGCACGTGTAGAAGTGGAGAAGATTATTGGGAGGGGCAGTGGATTTGTTGCTGTGGAAATTCCATTCACTCCACGGGCAAAACGTGTTCTGGAACTATCATTGGAGGAAGCCCGCCAACTTGGTAAATTGTTTGGTCTTTCCTTTACTACTTTTTCTGATTTCTTATCCTGGAACTATTATCGTAGATTTCTTAGAGTAATTAACACTAGTGGTTTGGTTGTCTTGCACTCGCCTCTCAAGAGCTCAGTAAAAAAATTTGTTTATACTTAGAATCAGATGAATCTCCTATTCTCCTGTGCTCCATAAAAAGCAAAAGCTGAGGAGAGTTTTATTGCTGTGTGATTCTAGGTAGTGACAATTCTTGGCCCTTACCAATTTCCCTCTTATCATTTCTTGACATGGCACTTGTAATAGCAAATGTTTACTAGAATGTTTAGAAGAATGTGACTCCAGTTGTTTGTCTCTGGAATTTCAGTGCTGGGTTCTACAATGCATCAAATCCTCATTCTGTCTATTTATGTCCTTCCCATAACCTGGAATTATATTTCCTTGAATGTTAGGTCATAACTATATAGGATCTGAACACTTGCTTCTGGGGCTCCTTCGCGAAGGTGAAGGTGTGGCAGCACGTGTTCTAGAGAATTTAGGTGCTGACCCCAGTAACATTCGCACACAGGCAAGCAATGCATCTCTTGAGTTCTATGTTGTGTTTTTTATGTACTTTTGCGCTTTCTTTTGTTATATCATAACTAACCAAAATAAAAATTTTATTGTTGTGAGAAGGTTATCCGAATGGTGGGTGAAAGCACAGAAAATATCCCTGCTACTGTTGGAATCAGAGATAATACTAAGATGCCCACACTTGAAGAGTATGGAACCAATCTGACTAAATTGGCAGAGGAGGTATTACTGTCTATGCAGTTTTGTCTTTCCAATTGCAGTTTATGTTCTAGTTCTATGTTTGTTTATTACTGTTGTTGAGCTGTTTTCTGTTCCTTTTAGGGTAAACTTGATCCTGTTGTTGGAAGGCAGCCTCAAATAGAACGTGTCGTTCAAATCTTGGGTCGTCGTACTAAAAATAATCCATGCCTTATTGGAGAACCAGGTGTTGGGAAAACAGCAATAGCAGAAGGGCTTGCTCAACGCATTGCAAGTGGTGATGTTCCTGAAACAATTGAACGAAAGAAGGTAACTGCTAGTTCATTTAAGTGATATGGTTTTGGCATATTGCTCCCTAGTACTGTTATATTAACCTACTTCCAGCCTTCATGCTTGCATTGGAGCTCTAAACTCTGTACTATCTTAATTTTGGGAAGCATAACTGAATAATTCTGTACTGTTTGTGGATTTTGAACATTCTTCCTCTATGTCACTACTTAACTTTACCTTTTGTATTGTTAATTAGTTGTCAGTATATTTGGTAATTAAGATAGATAAAGAACTACCTATGCAATTCTTCTGAAATTTTATTATTGACATCCCTGTCCCAGGTCTGCTCAAAAGTGATACTTGTAACTGCCTTTGTATGTGGTTACTGGGAGAAACTTGTTTATAAAATGTGTGTTCCTTTTTTTCTTTGTCCAATAGGTTATTACCCTGGATATGGGCCTTCTTGTTGCTGGGACTAAATATCGTGGAGAGTTTGAGGAAAGATTGAAGAAGTTAATGGAGGAAATTAAACAAAGTGATGAAATCATTCTCTTTATTGATGAAGTGCATACCTTGATTGGAGCAGGAGCAGCAGAAGGTGCAATTGATGCTGCTAATATCTTGAAACCAGCTCTTGCCAGAGGTGAATTGCAGGTAAAGTGTTAAATCACTTGCATATAGTGGTTGATCTCCAAACAACTTCTAGTTGGCTCTTTGAGTCTTCTATTCATCCTGTGGGTCTATCAGAAACAATCTCTTTATTAGTTAGGGATATGACTGTGTATTTCTTGACCTCCCTAGAGCCTACATCTTAGTGGGATTACTACTGGGACATTGTTTCTGTTGTTGTTGTTGTCTACTATAGGCGAATTGTATACTTTTTGCATATTAACTTTGTGCTTTATTTCGTTGCAAGCATTTTTTTGCTGTATAGATACAGTTCAAGGTTTCACTTGCACAAGGAATGACATACTAGTTTCTGAGTTACGTATGTGGTCAAGCCAAGTTGTTACCTTTTGACTCCCTATGTCTGAACTTTTTGCTGACTTGATATATTTCTCAAATTCTGTAGTGTATTGGAGCTACAACACTGGATGAGTATAGGAAACATATTGAAAAGGATCCAGCTCTAGAAAGACGTTTTCAGCCAGTGAAAGTACCCGAGCCATCTGTAGATGAAACAATCCAGATTTTGAAGGGTTTGCGTGAGCGATATGAGATTCATCACAAGCTTCGATACACGGATGAATCCCTGGTAGCTGCGGCACAGTTGTCATACCAGTACATCAGGTCTGTGATCCATATGTTGTTTCTTTGTATTTCACTTTTTAGTTACTGCACTTCAATAAATGTGAAATGATATTTTTGCTTTCCATGCATCTGCATTAGCAGATGTTGCTGAGTGAAGTTGTGGACAATAATCTTCTTTATTATTATCTGAAAGAAGGGCCATTTTCTAAATAGTAAGCTGATTGGACTGTCTGCATTGATAATTTAACCGTGGAGAGTGCATTCTGTTAGCACGAATGGGCATAGCTCTAAAGTGTCAATTTGAGTTGAAGTCTCTACTCGTGGTATTTGATGGTTTATTGGATTCTGATAGCTTTGATAGTGTGAGCGTGTCAAATAAAGTTGGATCCCTCCTATCTTTCTCTTGTTATTTTCCTAAAAGATAACTAATTACATGGAGTTCATTTTCTGCAAATCCTGCTTGGAGTGTGCTGTTGTATTTTGCTCTATGAAGATTCTTTGGATGCTAACTATGTGCTTTTAGTTCTCATTTTTCCTTGGGTTGGTCGTATACTTTCCTTGAATCAAGTTGTCTTAGTTTTTTAAGTTAAAAAAGTCCCATGGGTTATCATTGACTCTTGAAGAGTTGTGCGTTGAAAGAATATCTTGTCATAGACCTTGAGAGGTGCCTAATAGAATAATTTCTTTTTCCCGTTAAAAAATTACCTTGTCTAATGAATATTTCCATTCTTGATTCAGTGATCGTTTTCTGCCTGACAAGGCGATTGACTTGATTGATGAAGCTGGTTCTCGTGTTCGCCTTCGACATGCACAGGTGTGTTTTGTTTATACACTTGCAGTTAGGATGGTAAAACGTTGGTTGTTTATCTACTTCAATTTCGATGTGGTAGGTTCCTGAGGAAGCTAGGGAGATGGAGAAAGAGGTTAGGCAGATCACAAAGGAGAAGGACGAAGCTGTTCGTAGCCAAGATTTTGAAAAGGTAAGACAGATATTGCCACTTCTTTATGCTTTCAATATCTATTTGGGCCTTCTATAGTTTTTGAAATTTACGTTAAAAGAGACAGTGAAAAGCTAAGATTTTTTTGACAATTTACTTTAGTTTTAAGACAATGAGGACTCATTTATTGGGATTATCATGAGTTATTCATTTGTTGTTTGCTCTTGTATATTTCTTCCTTATCTTGGTTTATAATCCATTTAATTGGGATACGATGATTAAAATCTTAAACAGGCTGGAGAATTAAGAGACCGTGAGATGGATCTTAGAGCTCAAATAGCAGCTATCACAGAGAAAGGCAAGGAAATGAGCAAAGCAGAGTCTGAGGCAGGGGATGAAGGTCCTGTTGTCAATGAATCAGACATTCAACATATTGTGTCATCATGGACTGGCATTCCTGTTGAGAAAGTATCAACTGATGAATCTGATCGCCTTCTTAAGATGGAAGAGACACTTCACATGCGAGTCATTGGGCAGGATGAGGCTGTGAAGGCAATTAGTCGAGCTATTCGTAGGGCTCGAGTTGGGCTGAAGAATCCCAATCGGCCAATTGCTAGTTTCATCTTTTCTGGTCCAACTGGTGTGGGTAAATCAGAATTGGCTAAAGCACTTGCTGCCTACTACTTTGGCTCTGAAGAAGCCATGATCAGGCTTGATATGAGCGAGTTCATGGAAAGACACACAGTCTCCAAGCTTATTGGTTCACCTCCTGGCTATGTTGGATACACTGAAGGGGGTCAATTGACCGAGGCTGTTCGCCGTCGTCCTTACACTGTGGTACTATTTGATGAGATTGAGAAGGCACATCCTGATGTCTTCAACATGATGCTTCAAATTCTTGAAGATGGAAGGTTGACTGACAGCAAGGGTAGGACTGTGGACTTCAAGAATACTCTTCTTATTATGACTTCAAACGTCGGAAGTAGCGTTATTGAAAAGGGAGGACGTCGGATAGGTTTTGACCTCGAATATGATGAGAAGGATAGCAGTTACAATCGGATTAAGAGCTTAGTGACTGAGGAATTAAAACAGTATTTCAGACCAGAATTCTTAAATAGACTAGACGAGATGATTGTGTTCCGTCAGCTCACCAAGTTAGAGGTAAAGGAGATAGCTGATATAATGTTGAAGGAGGTGCTTGAGAGGTTAAAGGGTAAAGATATAGAGCTGCAAGTAACAGAGAAATTTAGAGAGAGGGTGGTTGAGGAAGGTTATAATCCTAGCTATGGTGCTAGGCCTTTGAGGAGGGCTATTATGAGACTACTGGAGGACAGCATGGCAGAGAAAATGCTTGCAGGGGAAATCAAAGAGGGTGATTCAGTTATTGTGGACGTGGATTCTGACAATGATGTCATTGTGCTCAATGGTAGTACTGGTGCTCCGGAGAGTTTACCAGATGCATTATCAATTGTGTAGACCTGTAGACCAGATTCCATTACTAAGAATAACTTCTCATATGTTGTTTGTACCTTGAATTTAATTTTAGAGGGGGATATAGAGTCAGATTCTTTTCGCTTGAAAGGACAACTTTGCAGTAAAATTGTGTTGCTGCTGGCTCCAAGGTTGTATTCGGTACAACATAAGTGGCAGGTGGTAGGATCCTCTTTAGGTTAGCTTTTCAGGGTAAGCTGGTTTGGTTTGTGTAAGAATGGAAATAAAGATTTTTGCCTAATTTGATCATTCTTCTATTGAGAGACTTATATTGTCACAGGAGGGACATCTGCATACTAAATTTAGAAACTTATTTACGATTTTACTTTTCTTAGGTTCGATGTATGCGATTATGCTTTGGGTTTCTGTCAGTGAACATAGTTCCTTCATCTGATAACCATTGTATGAGTGTGTAGGCCATTGTGTAGGGCAGTAGCCAAGTATGACCTTCCTATCTGGAGACAATTAAGTTATGCAGAAGTGTGGCAACTGACTTTCTGAGCACTGGATGATCAGACAAATCTTGTTCCAAGTCATATTTTGCTTGACATCTATCACTGATGTAAAAACAAGTACGTAATGTCCAGTGCATGTTCCCTGAATGATCTGGATTTGACCTTCTAACTATGATTTTAGACGCCATCAAGCTCAACTCATTGTCGACGTTTTGGTGCTAAGTGCAAAATGGACGGTTCAAACATCACAATTCTTCGGTATCTGAATGGGTTTGCCTCTGAGCGGCGCTGACGCTTCCACCCCGGGTCATCTTTAGTGCTTCCAAAGCCTTTTGTATTTCCATTGTCATGGCACTGTCTACACTTCCCGATGAGAGCTTCTTGTGGGATTTCTGCAGGTGAAGCTTAAGTGAGCTGCTGCTCAGGCCAGCATTATTTCCACAGATGGGACAGACTTTCATCATTGGCTTCCGTTGTTGCCACTCCATGGATACCTTCCCATGCAACTTTCGGTCAAGATCCAGTAATGCTTTAGCAAAGCCATCATTAGGCTGAGCTCGGCGATGAACTCTTCTCAGGGTGTTCCATGCCTGTAATAAAGTGAAATTCCTGCATCAACATCAAGTGCTCAGTGGGCAGACCAATGGTATAGTAGGTATCAACTGTATTCTAGGTTTCATGTTTTAAAGAATATTGGCACCTGTGCCATAAAGAGTGGTCATTTTCTCTAGCCAAGTAAACTGTTTCATTCACTTACTTCCTGAGCATCAGATAAGCAATCACCAACGTCGCACTTCTACTTTTGCCTTCGAAGCAATGAACAAGTACCCTCCCGCCTTTTGACTCAACATGATCAATGAAATCAGAAGCTTCTTCAAAGATGCTGCTAATATTAGAATCTTCGTTGTCAAATATCTGTCAAAATGAAGCAGATACTATTATTGATACAAAATATGAACCAGGTATGCTAAGACAAAAATGCTCAGGAGCTTGTGATAAGTACTACCACAGCACTACCAATTTCTGATCAAATATGATTACTGCAAATATATAATGATTCTTCTATAAGATTTTGCTTGAAAACCCAGAAACAAATTCAAAAAGCAAAAACTTGCTAAAAATCAGGGTAAATTGAAATACATACAACTGAATTTTGAATTATTTGTCTTGTGCTCCCGACATTAAAGAGGGATTTGGAAAACCACAACACGTAAGATATAGTCAAATGTGTCTTACAAGATTATTTCAGTTATCAATCTGCAAATGAGAAAATATATTTCCTAGACGGTTGGACACTATAAGAATGAAGAGAGGAAATAAAAGCACTTACTGAGTAATTTTTGTATTCAAATAAATCAGGGTACTGAGTATCTGACTGTCCGATTTCATTGGCACATAAGCATAATATATGAGTAATACCCAGATGTTGTAAAGTGTAAACAGATCTGGCAGCCAGGGCTCCCCCAATGAACAAGCTATTTGTGATTGACGATGGTCTCTCTGTATTTCCAGCCTCAGAAATCAATGATATCCTTTCAAGTATGTGCTCAAGTCTGACCTGCAAGTTACAATGAAATGGTAAGTTCAAAACGGATTTAACTTACATAAGGAGTATCTTTTTTTGACTGAAATAAGTAAAAAGAGTTATATTTCATCAGCATGTTATCCAAGTCCCAGTGGATGCATTACCTTCAACTCATAAGCATCAACAACACAGGTATTATCACTGCCTTCAAAAAATCCTGTATTGAAATTGTTCTCTTGACAGAGTTTGATGACATCATTCCTTAGCATTTCATTCCATTGTTCCAATTCCTTGTTCGATTCTGAATCAATCTGTGCAAAATTAAAAGAAAAAACACATCAATAAGACATCAAGACAGTAAAATAGTTATTAGGTTAAAAAATTAAGCTGTTGAACATGACGCTTATTATTCCTAAAGGCCACCACAGGCATGCTGTTAATTGATGCTTCTGGAAAAAATGTAGATTTCAGTCTCATGAACAAACTTTGCATGAAAAAATGCCAGAAAGGGTAGAACTGCCTCTGAATTTATCATCTCATGACACATATTTCATATTATTTATTAACCAAATTCCGAATAGTCAGACTACTAAATTCCATGTGCCATGACCCATCTCCTTTAACATATCAAGTGTAAGTTAAAAAGATGAAACATTTTTAATATAGCAACCTTGGCAAATTTATGGATGTCACGAAGCTTTGTTGTCAATCGCAGGCTACGAATAGGCTCCCCACTCCCCTTGGAGGACTTCCCATGCCAGTTTTCCCTTGACATGGGAGAACTGAATTCTGAGTTATCTTTATTCCCTGAGGGTGATGGCCTTGGAGCTGTTCGATGCAACTCTGAGTCACTTAAATCCAAATTATTTTCATTAAGGAACCGGTCTTTACTCTGTGGAGAAGGACAACTAACAACCCCATGCAGAGGTGAGTCAGGAACCATAAGATCATCTTTGTCAAAATCACCAGATGCTGATTTGATTGTGATATTCAAAAATGCTCGTAATAAGCCATCCAGTTTTTGGTGAAGTGTGAGAAGGAATATATGGAAACCTTGGAGATCCCTGAGAGCAGCGCGAAACCCATTACGAAATTCCTGAACAACCGCAATCATTTCTACTGACCAGGTACTAGTTGTGTCACTGTTTTCTACTTGAGGGGCTCCTAATTTTCCTCCTGTTATTTCATATAATAACTTAGATGAGTAATCAGGGCAGTTAAAAAGCAACTCAACCAATTTAGGATAGTTTGCCTGGTCATTTGCACGTCTTCCAGCGGGAGGCCGGCGAGGAACACAAGAGTCAATGGCCACAATGTGAGAATTATGTGTATAAGATGACAGTGATTCATCTGATAATGAGCTTATGCTTTTCTCACTTAGTGGGGATTCTGTGATGTCAGAAAGATCAGACCTTTGGGATACCAATCCAGGGTTATGACAGTTCAACCTGCTATCCACTGAGGCAGCCCTTCTTTCTTTTTGGAGAGCTCTAATTACCCTTGGTCTGTATCGCTTAATTGCAGAACTTAAAGCATTTTCCAGCGCATTGACATTAGTTGAGATCACTTTTTCAGCCAACAGTAAATTTGCTGGATTTCCACGCCATCTGAGTTCACGGCAAGCAAATCTATCTTCATTTCTGATGACAAGATCCAGCACCAAGACCCTGCCAAGTGCTGCTGCAATTCTTTCTGAAGTTTCATGTGACTCAAATGCGATTGGATTTTCCAATAAAGGGGAACCATGAACATAACTGCAAGAACAAAGTAAATGAACCTTCAAACACTTGAACAAATAGAACAAATAATACAAGTAGCTCATGAAATGTGTTAAGAAAACTTAATTAAGAAATTGAAGCAAGAAATCTGTATGAATACCAATTAATTTTTCCATCATTCAAACGTTAAGTTTTAACATCATACCCCGGCATAATGACTAAAAGAGCATTTAACCTGATTTCCGTCAACACCCCTCACCCAGAAGAGAGGAAAAGGGAAACAGAGACATGCACACATTCTCAACAAAAAAGGTAACCATAAGAGACTTTTTCTTTCATGAGGGTGCAAATGAAAGGGGCAGGCACTTTGTAACTCCAAATTCTAAGGCTCATTTCCAATTTTACCTCATCAAGAAAAGGCATCGACTAAGTTCAAGAGCTTCCAACAGTTCTGAACATGTCACTTCACCAACTTCATCTCCTTCAGAGATAGCTGCATCACGTGCTTTCTCTGCAGCTTCTTTGATCTGAAGCCACTCCATGCTGCTATTATGAATGACCCTAGCCTGCAATCCACAAACAAATCATGAAAGATCTAACTTCTAAAAGATGAGTAAGTACGTTGGACACACTACTACTGAAATTAACATTGTAACCTGTGGACTTTGCACACCCAACCACTTTGCAAATTCATAGCCAAGACGTTCTGATTGTGTAGCCATTCTTGAAGATGAAAACTTTATGACAGCTACTGCTTCCTTAGGATTAGCATCATCACTTCCAGGTTGGTTGAACAAGGCAAAGAAGACAACCCCCCCAGAATTTACAGTCACCTACACTTAACTGAAGAGAACTTGAGGCAATAGAACAGATTGCAAATAATTGAAAATTTAGCACTTCATTCTATAGTGTTGTACCTCAATAACCACTTCATAGGGATAGAAAACGTGGCACATTTAACAGTTTGATATTTTCAGATCATATACCTCAAGGGCTTTGTTCATGTCATCCTCAGACTGATCAGTGCTGCTACTATGTTCGGTGTGGTGGAGAGAAGAAAGCATGTCCCAGGAAAAAGAGTTCGACTCAATGTCCAGAGTAGCAGCTTTACCAAGCCTTTCCCACAAATTGATCTCTGGAGCTTGCTCAGGACGTGGATCACTTTTTGAATCAGTAACTAATTCTTCATCACTGCAAGGAAATAATGGTAGGAAGAGAAATGTAAACAGCTGAGCACCTCAAGCACCTTAAATAGAGCACACCATAAGAACCTGCTGCCATACAATTCTCCAACACTATCCTTTGTTTATTTCCAGGACAAGGTTTGCACACCAATTGTTCTAGCCCCACCAAATGGACACATACTTAGAAACGAAGTGATAACATTTCGTCTCTGCATGGTCATGTACTACTATTTCTGACAACAGTCAGACCATCTGAGTATCCATGCAGAAACATAAATGGGAACATGTGTCAAACTTGTACCAGAGTAAAACTTCCAGCCTTCAAGAATTTCCAGTTTTTTATTTGTATTCCCTCTGAAAACCCATATCTAAACTCCCAACACTTGGCATCTCTAACTCCAGAATTGGCAGCAATACCAAGCATGGCATATATCCAAAAACTGAACCCCTGCTGTCTTAAACAGATGAACGTGCAGGCATTTTCATAGAAGCAACAGAATTATAGATAATCAACATTTAATAACTAGCCATTTTTATGAAGATGTAATGATAAAATGGAAGTTGGTCAGACAACCTGGAGGGCATATCGTCAGGCCTCAGAGGGCGGTGGGGGAATCCAGATGATCGGTTTCTCCCATTTCTTTTACGTACCAACTCCACCCATTGGGTGAATCTATATGCTGGACCCGATGTAATGTCCCCCAACATATACAGTAACTGCAACTTCAATATTCCCAAGATCAAGATCATGTGCACATTACACGCATAATCAATGTTTAATTGTCAGATTCCAATATACAAACGTCATGCATAATCAATCTCTAAATTGCCAGATTCCACAACACTCTCTCTGACACTCGTAAAACACACATAAAGATGAAAGCTAGAGATTTAACGGCAAAGACGAAAACTTTACCCGAGAAGTGACTGTAAGTGGTAAAGGGGTGTCCGGTTCGTCAGATCCCAGGTCCAGTTCTCTCTCTTCTTCTTTCTCCTGCAATTCCCAGATACGAATTCATTCATAAACAACAATAGAAGATGGATCTTTACAATGAGAATGCGTACCAAATCTGACGGGTTACAAAACCCTAACACAACCTTTATGGGGGATTTTCCATCAGAAATTGGCATGGCAACGACAGAGAAATAGGGGTAATTATGAGATGGGATTGTTCAAGTGGGGAAGCATAAAAAAGGCTGTAAAGATGATTATTGTATTGCGAATTTACCTGGACCTGGAGACTACCAGTACTACTGTTGATGATTGTTAAAAGAGGGTCATCCTTTTGCTCTTTGGCCATGTTCTTTTTTTGGTTCTTTTCCTGTTGTTTACTTTATAAAGATATGGTTTTTCAAGATTAGAAGAAGCGTAGTGATACTGGATACAAGTCAAAAATTGGAGAAAGAAAATGGGACAGTTGCTTTATTTGGAGAGTGTGTCCGCTTTTCCAGGTAGTGGTTCATGGCGGTTGATTAGCTAAATGGAAAAGTTTAAAAGAGAGACCCGCAAAAGTATAGACTTAAGAACTAGATAGAGTGTATTAATAGCAAAGTATACTACATGCAAAATCATTTTTTGAGACCAAAAGTGAGGAGAAGTGTAAGCTTGATTGGCTTTGGTGTAATGATGACTCACACTCTCGTCTGCCAGGTTGTCAGAGTCATGCTCAGCGATGGAGTAGGCCATAGGACACTGGAGACACTTTTGCTGCTCCAATCGGCAACTGTGTAAATCACCTTCAAAAAGTTGATATTTTAGTTTGGATTGTGCATGAAATCAACAATCAACTTTATATTGGGTTCGATCCCGCCTAAAACAACAATCAGATTGGATCAAGATCCCACCTAAAACAACAATCAGATTGAATCAAGATAATTGATGGGCTAACATTGCTGATTGTTATATAGGGTTATGAACTGGTTTTTCCTGGAGCCATTCTGATTGCTAAAGGATGTTAAAAGATTGATATAGTTTTGGACAAAGAATATAGAACTTACCAACAAGCCTTCAAATTTTGTGTTAAAAGTCTGTTTACTCATTTCACCGCTTTTGTTTCGGTAATCGAGTAAATTCTTTTTCTGTCATAACTCTCATTTCGCACTTCTAAATTATTAGCCCCTTCTGAAAGTCATGCAACTCCCTTTCTTTTGTTAATATCTACCTTCCTTTTGAGTTTCTTGATGATATGTTCCCCATTCAGGAAGAAACAGTGTCACTTAAAAGTACTAGAATTGGTAACAAATGACAGAAAATTATGAGCATCCTCTCCAACCATTTCTTTCTGGCAAGTCCATTAAAAATCTGAAGACCTTTCTCTTTGCATTTGTATTCTTCGAGAAACGTAAATTGATGATATACCTTTCCCTTGATCTAAAATGTCTAGACACTGTATTCCACACTGAGGTGCAGAAAAGCAGAAGGGCTATGATCCATTGTTGGTGGCAACAAGAAAGCACTGATTTTTCTTCTCTCACAACAAACCTTATGAAGATACGAACATTACATTTGACCGCAATGACCGTCAAGAAAATGGTTCCTTTCTCTTTCAACAAGCAAAGAATGTTTTAGAACTATAGACAATCCAATATGTGCACAAAATTTCAGGACCACATATCTGCATACACTAAAACATTTGTGGTAGATGTTTGCCTTCCAGGAAAGATTTGAACAGCATCAGTGATCTCTCAGGCTGCGAGAAAGGAGCTTCATGAGAAGCACCTCTGATGGTAGCAAATGACAGGATGTTGCCATAAACTTGAGTCCACCCGCCAACCTGAATAAGAGCATTAAATTAGTTTCTGATATAAATCCTCCATTCATGGACCCTTCACAAGAATTTACCTGTTTTCCGTTGAACCAGGTTCTGTAAGGTACACTTGTATTCAACCCCAACTCCTTAGCCAGTTTATGTACAAGTGTTCGGCTACCAGTCAATGGGATGACAGAATCTTGATCTCCGCTGTATAGTTCTTCATGTTATGAATTGCAACACCTCAGTAATCTTATTGAACTATACAAGTTTGTTTTCTGAATTTACCTATAAACCAATACAGGAATCCCAGCCTTAATAAGTGATCCAACAATAGAGATTGTTGGCATCTCAAGGTTGAGCACCTCATAGTCCAGAATGCTGTGATCAAGAAAGTAAACAGAAATTTTAACATAGCACTAAATAAATTGGTTATGTTGATAAAATTTGGTGTTCATTTCCTCATCTCAGTTGTTAGAAAAGAGAATTACTAGCTGCAAACTTCCCATCTGCGAACTCCAACTAGTCTAGCACCTAGAGCCTTTTGAACATCCTTCCTGTTCAAATAATTGACAATTTCATCTTCCACACACACATCTATCTTGCTGGAATGTTGCTGCTGATATAAGATCAATAAGAAAATGTAATCAGGCTCACCTAACAAGAATGTGAACCACAAAGGAGAAGGGGAATTTCTTGCAGGGAACACTTGCCTGTGGACTTAAGATCTTTGATTGAGACAGCACTGATGAAATACAAACATCGAGGGTAACATCGTACTTGTCGATAAACCGACTCGTTTCTTTGTTAACTTGGCTCATAACACGGGAACAAATAGGTGAAAGAGAATCTCTGTAATATTCACTCACATATCTCGAGTAGTTACAAGCCGAAGTGAACAATCTGTATGTTGAATCTGATATTAATCCATGAGACCAGAAATATTCCGCTCTTGAATTGAAGTCTGTGGCAAATTCTAAAACAGGATTGCCCAGCTGAAAGAAGAGAAGTATACATTAGTCAAATGTTCTTGCAGACTCGCATAGAAAATCAAACGCAGGCATTTTCCAACTTTAATGTGTTTAGTCATTAATATTTTTCAATTTGTTTCAACTCAAGTTCCGTATAATTCAAGTTAATGAAGTAGTTCTTACTGCAATTCCTTTCAAATTGAATATCTTCTCCTTTTGATTCGTGTCCATCATAAGTTTTGCAAGTTGAGGAATGTAGTGACCTGGGATATACAGGACAAAATGAAGCTATAACTATGATTTTCCTTTATATGAAAGGAATTCATTTAGGACAACTTCTTCTACCTGCATAACTTTCTCCTGTTATGAATAAATCTCTTTCCTTATACTGAGGGAATTTGTCGAACCAGCCTTTGAAGAATGCCAGGTTGTCCCTGGCTTAAGAAAAGAAAACTAAGAACAGCTTTAGAAGACAGAGAATTCAAAAGGCCAAAGTTCCCATTTCTGAAGGCAGATAAACGGTAGATTAAGAAGACTTTAGAACATAAACTCAATGATTTAGCCACTCAATTGGGATAACAAGCTTCTATTCTGAAAGCAACCCATCTAAGTAAAAATTACTGTGGATATGATATATCTGAGGTTAAGGTCACCATAATACTGCAGCATGAAACAATGCTTCGTTTCCAGCAATGGAAATTATTGTGGATATACAGGTTCCCCACATACTTTACTTTTCCTGTCGAGATAATAATGAGTTGGAGGGGACAAAAGTAGTGTTTTATCTTTAGCCTTTTTAAGTCTATGCAGATCAATTAGTACTCAGAAAACAGTAACTTCATAAAGGAGCAAACCTTTTCTTTTTTTTTTATATAGATTTTACCCACTCAAGGACACTGTTTCTCAGGAACTTGATAGAGCTGGTTCATATGACCAATATGATCAATCATGTCATTGAAGAAGAAGAATGAAGATCTGAATTTGATTGATTATACCTGTTGCCTCGTCATCTACAGCCACATAGGAGGAGCTATCAACAGCGTATGAAAATCCTACACCAACTGGTGTCTCCAAATATAGCATATTTGCTTCTGCATTATTGATCAACGTGAAAATGCCATTAGAGGGCAAAATTTACAACCGCATTAACAAGGTAAGTAAACCACGCTTTGTACCTCTGTTCCAACTATACTCATTTCTAACCAAAGCCTTTTCTTTCGGTCTGAAAGGTCCGTTTTCAGAGAAAGCCCCTACTCCCAGAGAAGAACAGCCAGGCCCTGCAAATCAATATATAAGCTTTAAAATGATCATTAAATGGTTTAGCCTTTTAGGTTCTCCCCTACCAAATTTGACATAATTTTTGAATCAATTTAAAAGCCTTGAATGTGATAAAGTTCGAAGCTTTTCATACCTCCATTCAACCAGAGAACCAAAGGCTTTGAGGCCGGATCTTTTTGTGCTTCAACGAAGTAATAGAAAAGGGCTCTATGCTTCTTATCATCCACTGTAACGTAGCCTGAGAAATGTTGAAAAGTCACACGGGGTTGCCCAGGAAGCCTTCCAATTTTGCCAGAATGGTACGTGGAACACTCTACCGCCATTGAAACACACACCATTAACAAAGCCATTGATACGGCCTTCCATGTTTGAGAGAAGTGCATTGATTAGAGATCCAAGAAATGGCACTTGGAGTTGGAGACAAAAGACCTGTTTCAACTGCTGCTGCTTAGTGGATGACTTGGGCCACTAAATAAATGACCCCTATAGTATAGCTAGGCTTGCTTTTTTATTATGATTATAGTGGTTTGCTTTTCTCTTGCAGGCCTGAAAATGGTGTTGAAAGAGATACATGAGAGACATAAGGACATGAGAGTGGCTTGGTGGTAATGAGCTGACTCAGCTCATATGGATGACATATTGCAAAAGGAAAAAAGAGAACTTGGAATGGGATCAATCAAAAGGCTAAGCAGGCTGCCTGTACATTTTCCCTCAGAAGAACAGCTATCAAACTTTGTCTTCTTTTGTTTCTTCACTAGTGTCTGTCAAATAGGCTCCTCACATTTTGCATATACTTTGTATCCTGAATAGGAGAAGCATGCCATGTTCTTTGGAAAAGTCACCTTTACAAGGTTCTTTTTTATTTCCTCTTGTAAAAGATACGATACCCCTATTTAGTTTAATTAATTTGATTTCTTAAGCCTAGCGGTAGTCGAGTTGGTGGAGTAGAAGGATATGAGACCAAAAGGTTATGTATTCGACTCCTCCTACTTACGCTCTCTTAATCGAGCCTGTTATACATGGTTTGTCTAGTGCGAAATACTCGGTTGGCCTGATTTGCAGATTATTACATCAATCCGGAGGTTTATCTAGTGCGCATTTAAATGGTAGCGGTTGCGGGTTCCTTTGTTTTCAAAAAAATAAAAAATTAATTTTTTAAATTTAGTATGATTTTCAATTTTTTAAAAAAATTACAACAAAATATACTTTTAAATCCGATCTGAATTTATTAAATCTTATTAGTATTAATAATTTATTATAATTAATTTAAATCAGTGATTTGACTCAAGCTTAATTAATTTAAATTGAACCGAAGCATTGTACATATATTATTTATATTATGTATTTTAATAAAAAAATTAAGAATTTTTTAATTAAATATCAACAAAATTCTAATAAGTTTAGATATTAAAATTGATTAGTCAAATGGACCCATATCTTTTACCCTAGTATGAGGAGTGATGAAGTACATTAACATCCCCAGCATTCTTAAAGGTGATTTCGTACATACCAAAAGGCAAGTCCAGTACATGAGTATTGGCAGGACCTTTCTCGATCGACATGTACAAGTTAGCAGACCAAATTCTGATTTCTATTTTGAGTCGTCCTAAGATTTCACAGAGTGACTCATCTCTAAAGGAATTGCTCATACGGGCAGTCCTTGCTCTGTCCTGACATTGTGATGAATATACTCAATTAAAGTATAAAGTTACATATGGGTGGTCCTTTTTTGTTAATTATTATTATTATCACAAACCTTTTTACTCAATAAAAACAATAATTAAAAAAGTATTTAGTATCAATGTCAGTTAGCTCTCTTGCAAACATGTTTCAGAACCAAATCGGTTAGATAAAAAGTTTAAACTTTAAAAGATTCAATCGATATCAAAACTATTATAAAACTGATAAAAAATTGAATAAAAGTATTTAGTATCAATGTCAATTAGCTCTCTTGCAAATATGTTTCAGAACCAAATTGGTTTGATAAAAAGTTTAAACTTTAAAAGATTCAATCGATATCAAAACCATTATAAAACTGATAAAAAATTGAATAAAAGTAAATAATTTAAAAAATTACCAAAAACTGATTGTTTTTATGTTCTGAAAATTTTAAAGTTTAATTAAAAAAGAGGTTGTAAAATAAAATTAATTAGTTTATTTAGTTTATAAAAACTTATTCATTTATAAAAATTGACTGATTAATTAATATGTTGGACAATTTTATCCTTTCTCATAAGGTTGGACAACTATTAATTGAATTTTTTGGTTTTTAAATTAATTATCGGTTAAGTTACGTAATGTGATCCAGATAAAGATAATAAAGTGACCCAATAAATGATCTAGATTAATGGGTCGAAGTTTAGATGAAAAATAGATTCTAATTAGTGTAGACCAAATTCATATCGGCCTTGTGATGAGGAAGCTATATAAAGGTTAAGGTCTCATGTAGTTGCTTATATTTATCACAAACATAAGGTATCTCTGACTCGTTAAGAGAGCTTACGTATTGAGAAACTTTAGAAAAACCTAAACTACGTGACGGTAAACACTTTCCATAAAGGTTCCGAAAAATTCGTGATCGTTTGGAGCTTGGAATCGACATTGGAATTAGAAATAGAACCGAAATCGGGTATTTCGCATTACCTTCGTTTTTAATCATTTCATGTAGATCCTAGGTACGTAATAAGATCTGTACTACATATTACATAATAAACTGATCGAATTTTTACAGAAAAACATTACCAAAGTAAATTAAATTAAAAAATTAAAAACCGCGTCGGAAAGTAGTAAAAACCTTAAAGTGATTCACTTTTTAAGACATCGGTTCCAACATTTCAAGTAATCTGCTTTTGCTTTTTGTTGCTTGCAACTTTTATAAACTTGCAGAAGAAGTTAAAATATGAACTTATTAAAATCAGGTTACCTATATTTCTTGTTGGGATAAATGATGTACCTTTCATCAAATAAAGAGAGATGGGGAGTTGTTGGGAGCATCAGAGTTGGAAGGTGTAAGCTTTTGCTTTTTGGAGACCTTGAAATGGAAGGAAAGGGTTGTGTTCTTCATATCATTTCACTTTCTAGTGGGAGAAAGCTCATGCGCTTTTTGTTATTATATTGTAAAACACTTTCACTGTTAACGGATGCAACTTCTCATGTCATGTGCCCCATTCAGATTTTATTCCTTTGGTATCTAGTGATTGGTTTTAGTGTCAAAATCATACTTCAAATCAATTTAATTTGGGTGATTAATTTCACATTAAGATTTAATTACGGGGTGAGATAACTCAGTTCTGACCTGTGTCAAACGATACTATCCAATTCATCCAGTTAAGTACTTATGAAGAAAGTAAAAACTGACTATTTAAAGTTATATATGAAGTTGGCTCAAGAAAGAAAGTTATGGGAGTGGGACAAAAAGGCTTTGGTCCGTCAAAGGCTTCTGAAGATGTGGACAGGACAAGAAGCCTGTGGAAGGAATGACCGTTTGATACGGATTCCAATGTTCGTTGATTACTATGTAAATTGTAACTTGATCTATTTTATAAGCTACTGTAAACTAATATTTTAAAAATTAGATCGGATATCAAACCGGTCGAATGAAAAGTATTAAGTGACCGTTTTATCATAATAGTTTAAGCTATTGTATGAGGCCAAGGTTTGGGTGAGCCCGCACCGCTTAGGTTTTGTCCCCTTTGGTGGCAGCGAGTTGAACTACAACCGTTTGCCTCTGTAGGTGTCTGGGCCTCGAACTCGAGACTTCAGGATTTTGTTGGGTGCAAGACCCACGCCTCACACCACTTAAGCTATGGCGCCTTTTTGGTTCGGATTGGGTCTTGCACCCAACAAAACCCTGAGGTCTCGAGTTCGAGCCCCAGACACCCACAGAGTCAAACGGTTGTAGTTCAACTCGCTGACACCAAAGGAGACAAATCCTAAGCGGTGCGGGCTCACCCAAACCAGGTTTTATATATTCATTAACACATCCCCTCAAGTGAAAGTCCATTAGGCTTGAAACTTGCACAGACTCATCCTGTCTTGTGCTGAATAATAGGTTAGTGGTAAGATTTGAACTCACGATCACTTGGTCACGGAGGCTCTGATACCATATTAAGTGACGTTTCACTACAATAACTTAAGCTGTTGTGTGAGGCCAACTTAATTGGTTTTATATATTCACTAACAAAAAGTTTAAGGTTTAGAGGTTTAATCGGTGGTGAACCGCTATAAAATCGGTATATAATAAATAAGAAGTCAAACTTATAAGAATAAGTAAAAATAAAAATATTTTATTGAAATAAAAATACACCAATGTCTATCATTATATAATGAATTAATAATAAATAAATATGAGTCTAATATAAATATTAAAATAATAATAAAAATCAAAATTGTATCTGATAACGACAGATCTAGGAAATTGAGATTAACTGATTTTATTATTCTATTCTTACTCTATTTTATGAACATTTATCTATTTAATAAATAAGACTCGCAAAAATTAGATGGATGGATGTAATAAAATAAGATTAACATAGATTAACATAAACATGTTATCTGAATTTAAGAACCAATAACTTCAATTAGCAGGTTGATGGAAGTGTAATTTATAGGTAAATGGACAAAATTTAAATATTAGGTTGAAGTTATATAATACATTAAAAATGTGTTATAGTAGCAATTCTTTTCCCTCTCCCAGTGATTTTTGGCACTTTGGGGTAGGAAAGGATCAGTCCTTTCTGGTGCAAGTATTTGAATTGCAGTTTGTAAAACTGAAAAATGATCTCATACTTTTCCTTTTTTTTCATTATTTTGGATATTTTTGCTTGTTATTAAGCTCATTTTGTTGGTACTATACCTTGACTATAAAATAAAGGCTATAGGGTAAGTCCTATTTAAGTTTACATTGAGCAATCATAGAGTATGTATTCTTCTTGCAATATGTTTATAGATAATGGATTGTTTTAATTTCCATGGAAATGAGGATAGAGAGAGAATAATTATATACTTTTTTTTTGGTCTCAGATCAGGGTATTCACCGGCAGACCCAGTAACTAATCTTCTCGCTGGTTTATAGGTACCTCATAGGGTGGAACAGCTGGTCCAAGGATTTAAGGCTGCTCCATACCCAAAGTTAAAGATCGAACTCCTGACCTTTGGTTAAGGATAGATGAGTCCTTGCCACTCAACCACACCCCTTGGATTATTATATACTTCTTTTAGTAATTACACACAACACATTTTTATGTCGTCATTCATATGTAACTTAAATATAAAAAGGCAGTGAAAGCTTTACATGATTCTCTAATTCGTAGATAGATTTTATAAAGAAGTTGGATGTAAGGAGGATGGCTTAAGTTATGTCTCTCCATAATATTTTTATGTTATTGCAAATTAAAGTCTTATTGGCTTAGACATTTTTATATTAAAACTATTATAACGTTGGAACATTTTAACTGCATGTTTTGTATAGGTGTTTAATATGAACTTATAAACTTATATTATATGTTTTGGTGTTTAATAATCATTTTATCAATTTTATTTTAATGTTTTTATTAATTGTTTAATATTGGTATTATCGATGTATAAGCCTTTTTAAGTTTCGAATTAGGCCCTCAAATGGTGTGGTTCGATGGTTGAGAGCGGGGCTTGGTTTCGATTAGGTCTCAGGTTCGATTTCATGCTAGCCCCTCTTGTAAGAGCTTGGAGTAGCCAATATTTTACCTGTAGGTGGAGAACTAGTTGAGTCCTCAATGATGAGGTGCGCCCGCTTGGCCCGCCTATAAGGTGGGGTGCTAATTGGACCCTTGGAGAGATGTGCCTACTTGGCCCGCATACGGAATTTCCTCAACAAAAAAAAAAAGTTTCGAATTAGGATCAGAAGATGAACTGATGGAGACCGTTATTTATGTAAACAACTATGTAGAACTTCTACTATGAAGAAGTGTGCCTGCTTGACCCGTCTATGGGTTTCCTCGAATAAAAAAAAAATCTTGGATATTTAAACTTTCGGATGAGAATCTTAAAGTGATTTATGAGAACTTAAAGATTAGCGACACAACATTTTTGAACTTATACGATGGGTTAAAAAGTTTAAAAGCCTTAAAGTCAACTAGTCATTTGATTTTTGAAGGAATAAGTTGCAATTTTCTTGATAACGATAATGCAAAGTAAGACAACTAGAGTAAATACAAAATTTTTTATGCATTTAATCTTCTTGCGAAAATAAAATCATTACTCCACTTTCCTTGATTAGTATACCTCTTGATATTCAACATAATTCAAAATATGTTTCATATTTTTAATTATATTCGTATAGTTTATTAGTTATATCCTTAATTAATCATTTTAATAATATAATTTCATTTTTAAAATTGCATGGAAGTAATATATAATACAGTAACTAAATGAGAGAGTACTGCAAATTACTCTCAAATTTTATTAGAACATTTAACAAATTCAGCGAACTAATTCTTATAGAGAATTACCTCTACAAAGTATTATGTTATTTTACATCTACATAGTAATTACGATTAATTTTTATCAACTTTTTGTCAAATTATGTTATTTATATGCTTAGATAAATTCTATTTAATTGAGTTATCCTACACTAATATGATTTTGTTTCACAATATCAAAATAAAAAATCATTTGTGAAATTAGAAAGGAAGAAAAATGCGATAAAGTCCACAATAACTGATTAACTAAAGTAATTCTTAATTGAAAAATGATATTTAAAAATGTTTTAACGTTCTAAATTAAGATTCCTTATATTTCTGAACATGCCCAATAACATTATGAAGCAAAAATGATATTTAAAATACAATTTGATGTATTAAAAATGAATTAAATTAAACTTTAATATTATAAAATACAAAAAATATGATAATAAAATCAAACAATTTTTTTTATTTTTTTTTGTAAACCTCATCTAAACCATTTTTTTGTTTTTCACTTTTTTATTACATGTTTGATGCTTTTATTTTTCAATTTTTTAATTTCATATCTCAATCAAACAATTAAACATAAACTCAAGAAAAAAAACAACTAAAAATCACAATAGAAAATATAAGTGGAAGCATAAAAGCAAACTGACCCCTTATTTATTAGTCGGAGAAGAAGAGGTGTGGGATAACACAAGCTTTCGACTATTCTAATTCGGTTATATATCGAATGACCAGGTACACTAGCAAAAGATAAGTACCGCAAGCCAGAATGACTCCTTCGAAATATTTCAATCCAGACCAACAATTTCACATGTTTTGAACAACCTGGGCACGGTAGCCGCATTCGAGCGCGTTTTGGTTCTTTTAGATTCAATATATGCAAATTGTCATAAATTTCACAAGAAATGACAGCAAGCTGCAACGAGATCACATTTTGAAATGATGAATTGCTAAAACAAAAACAAATCATGCGCGAAAAGAGTAACTCATTACATGGAGTAGGAGAGAAAAGAATACTAACTATATTGTATACCGCTACTCTACATCCGTTATATGGTTGGCAACCGATGCTGGTGATGGCTGATCAATTTCTCTCCGAGATGCTTCCCACAGCTGTTGCTCTATACTCAACTTTCTTAGCTCCAACAAGCCTCGTTCAACTGCAATAATGATGAACACAATGAAATCCCAAATCATCGTGTACGCAAGAAGTAAAATAAGATGCAGATATTATCCCATATGCAAATCTTCAATAGGTTCTGCTATTACTTCTTCCCAACTTGTTCCTTATCCTCCATTAGGAACTTATGGTGCAATCAAACTGGATAAGAATTTCCAATATCTAGATTCTTGAAAATAAAGAGGAAATACAAGCCTATATATCACTATAAGTACAAAGGATTCCTTAAACTAGTTGGGATTTTTTAAAAGCATACTTGCAATTTCACAAGTTCTTTTATCTAAGACTTCGAAATACCAAAATACGAAGGCGCCATCCAACTAATTTAGCTTATTTACATCTTTGCTAAGAAATTTCCAGTACATTACATTATACAGAAGAATTACTAACTTTTCCTTTTTGAGGTTTCCTATCAAATTAAGCTTCTTTATTTACTGAATCATAGTTAGATAAGCTCACCATCCACAGCATCATGTGAAGTTGGTGATCGCCCACTACGGCTTATCCAAAATTGTAGTCGCTCTTCTGCAATATCCTCTTCCACACCGTGTGCTTTGGCTCTCCTCCAGAAGTATGTTAGCCATGCCTATGCATATACAAACAAAAACAAATCAAGAAAAATGCAACTGTGCAACGTCAGATCTAGGAAATCAATGGTTAGGTAGTTTGTTAACCTATGTAATGCAGTAACTATTAGCCAAAACTTTCAGGTTGAATAATCAAGAATGGAATTAAAAGGTTAAAAACAGTCACTGACCTCTTTGAAAGCGACATCTTCAACCTCCTCTTCACTTAGTTCTGCAGTTAAAAATCATAGGTAATAGAGATGTCAAAAGACCTGTCATAAAGCATAGTCCAATCACCAATCAGGTCTTGCATCTTACCAAAGGCCTCTGTGAACTTAGGATCAGTTGGTGATCTCAAACCTAAGGAATCAAACAAAGAACAATAAATACGCAAATGTATAAGAAGATTACAAGAAAAAAGGGCACTAAAAAGTAAGGTAACTCCTAAGATTAAGTATATCAATCAACTACAAGTGATGACAAGTATCGAGTTATCGGCCGACTTAAATCTATACAAGTCCAGAAAAAGAGAACAGAAATTGAAAAGAAAATGAGGAACTTGCAGTTAACTAAGATTAGTCACAACTTCATAATCCAATTAAAGCCAATATAGCAGCAGTAACACCAACAGTTTTTAGTTCGTAAGGCTTCACTACTGAATGGTAAATCACAATCCATTAAGTAAATAGTTACCAGCCAAATGAAAAAAAAAAGGTACAAAAGAGAACTGCAAAGGCAGAAATCTTATAATTGTGATAATCAAACATACTTGGCCTTTTGTTCCGAGCCAATGCAAGTGCAACAGCGTCCTCCACCTTAATACATGAAGATATTTACTATCATTTGTAGGTAGCAAATGATGTCTATAAAGATGAAAAATAATCAACAAGCTGAGTGTCGAACCTTTTTGATTTAGGAAAGGTAAGTTATAATGGTTTTAACACTAGTAACAAATACATTGTAGTGAGACAAAAATTAAATTAAGAAACCGCTAAACCTTCAAATAATATGGATAAATGGAAGTAAAAAAAACCTTTAGAGAAGCTAATTCTCTCAACCCCATTTCAACTGCAAGCATACTTTCGATATTTCCTTCTCCTGTTAGATCACCCAAATCACGATCAGGTTTGCTCCGATCTGAATCACCACTACCTATTCCATTCATCAATGCCACAGCCCAAGTAATGTGAAGCAATATTAGGCTTAAATATATGAAAACTTGCAAAGGAAACGATAAGAAATTTAACAATCTGTTAGTAAGCTAACCCAACTCCCAAGACTCCTCCTTCGCCTTTTGTCCAGCAGAAATGACAATTTCAAATGGAAGAGGAGCCAGTGCTGACCACTGCTCATGTTTTGATATGGCCACATCTGCACAAATGTCTAGCGGAAAAAGAAACCACAGAGAGAAGAAATTAATAATAAATACAAGAATAGGTCTACTGTGTACGCCAGGTAAAACTAAGCTGTGAACAGAAGACACAGAACCCATAAGCCAAAAACTATGCTTAGCAATTAAATGCATCGCCGAGATAATGGTTCAAAGATAAAATTTGAGTAATAAAGCCATATTGTAGAATCATGATATTATGAAGATATAGATTATTCGTGCCTTTACCTCCATATCTATCAGTGTTACAACTAATAAGTCAGGCTGTATATCCGAAAGTATCACTATGCCTTGTCAAGGAAGAAGATAATATTTACAAAGAAGCTATATCCTCTCTAGAACGGAAAATGATTCTAGAAGGTTTCTTACCATGCTGTACAGCTAAACCCCAGTAGCGAGCAAGCCAACATCTCTTCAGAACAACTTCCTCCTAAAAGGCCACATCAAGGGTACAATAAACATCCAATCAACCAAACCGAGATATAATTTGAATTCAAAATGCACTAACCATCTCTTCCTGAGTCAAAATCATTCTCTTAGTCATCGTCCGAAGAGCTTTTGCTTCAGACTCTGCTTCTTGGAGTTGTTCAACTGCTGCTGCAGTATCATCTTTCATGTTCTGGTAAAAAATGAAAAAGATTGGGGACCAAATTCTTCTTAAGCAGATAAAATTGGAAAAGAACAAGAGGCATAAGACTTAACCTGAAGTTCTATTTGAAGGGCTGCAATTTGTTCATCTCTTCCATCTTTTGTCTGTTTGGCAGCTTTAAGAGCAGCCTGTGGAAAATAATTTCTTGCAGTTCAATGAAATGAAAATTTGCCAAAGAATTATTGAATAACTAAAAAATGTGAATAAGTAGGTCTTAAGTCAAGCTGTTGGCAAAATACAGGTAAAATATTTGTCATAGAAAGACTAACTAAACAGACAGTCCACTCAAAAGTTTGTTCCTGAAGGACATCAAAATGAAAAGGGAAAGATAACTTCTACTTGAATTTTCACATTCAGTGCCCGAACTATGATAAACCCAACTCACCTCTCTTTGACGTAATGCTGCTTCCTTCCTGTGGATTTTTAACATGAAATTAGAACCAGAAAGTTCACCCACGGAGTTACAGATAAAGCAAACATAATTACCTGCTCAACAATTTAGCTTCAAGGGAGACACCTTCTCCAAGGGCCGCGACCTAATGCATACAAAATATGAAGTCAGAAATAAGTATTTGTATAACAGGCATTTTCAGCCAATCAAGCCAATTGACCGGGGAACTGACCAAGATACGGTATGTTGCAAGTCAATCAAATTCCAAGAATAACACATCACATTCAAAATTACCACATTGATGCAATGAGTTAAAACCATCACAGTGCAAATTGTGATAATACAGCCAATTTTACCAAATGCTTAAATTTCCGATTGAACATGACAAGCTAGGATAGCAAATTAGCATACATGCACATATTCATGTCTGAAGAAATTGTATAAATACAGTATATGCTTCAACATGGTAAACTAATAGGTCCTTTGTTTTGCAACCAAGAACTAGGGTAGATAGTCCCTTCAATAGAAAATGAGTCCGGTTAACTGATCGACAATATAGTTCAACAATACATGCTTAATACTATTGAGATTGTAATTTGAATCACCTGTTTCTCAAGCTCCCTAGCTCTAGCCTCTGCTTCTTCATGTCTTTCTTCTGCACGGTGAAGCTAAACAAAATAATGATAAAAAGATAAATTTAAACATAAAAAAAAAGATAATGTACAACCAATTTTATGGAAAAGGAATACATACTTTATCTACAATTATTTCATTCTCTTCTTGTAGCATATCAAGCTGCAAAATCAAGACCATGTCAGCTTCAGACCTACGATGTGGTATGACATATATGATCAAAGAGATTGACCGCCCATTATCCATAATAATGAGAACATACTTCATCACGTAGTGCAGAAGCTTCACGGTCATCTCCCCCATCTTTTACCTTCTGTTGCCCCACATCTAAACTAAATCTTCAGTTGTTGGCAATCAAAACATTTACCCAAAGAAAAAAACCATCATTAGAATGCAAGGGCAATAAATAAAGCTTGAACAAGTTTTCATGTCTAGTAATCACCCCTTCCATTCCACACAGACCTTCATGTTTTACTTATAACTATCGAAATATAAGTTCGAAATAATCAAGTATAACTAGCTGACACTATCATTTAATCATGAGAAGTTAATCAGTTAAATTCATAATTCATGATCATTCATCAAATTTACACCTATGAGAGTCATACCCTGAAACTTTGGTGCCTTCTTAGTGCTCTTAAAAATGAACTAATTCACTTTACTAACACCGTTGCACTGGATGACTAGGATGCAATCCCCCACCTGGTTCTAGGGCTATTACATGTAGTATGGAACGGGGTTAGGGAAAAAATGGAGTATTATTCTTGTTGCCTATCCCAACATGGTCCAATTGTGCCTTGTAAACAAAATATGTTATATTTAAATTACTCAAATATTATCCTGCACCAAGGGCACTTTTCCAAATCGAAGTTTTACGCAAAGATAGTTCAAATCAGAATTAACTTAAGCAAGCCATCAAGCAACCCAGCTTGCCATAACTTCATGCAGTGCCCTTAGCATACTAATAGTAGCAATAACACTGTAAAAAACTCATAACAGTATTATTCACGTGATAGCAATAAATGTAAGGAAAATATCATAAAAGGCCCCTAGTTTGGCTTTTCTCCAAGTGACCCCGACTGAATTGAATTTAATCTTAGAGGTTCCATTACTTTTATAATTAACAACATAGATTATTTTCTCAATATTTTACAATATTCTTCTATATTGTCACCATCATTTTATAACCAAAAATTATTTCCAATTATTAGTCAATTTTGTTTTAAATTGCAGTCTTCATTATTGCCACAATGTTGAAAAAAGTGACAATTTGACTAATTATCAAAATATAGGGAACTTTGAAGGTAAATTTAACTGGAAGGTTTGAAAGATAAACAATGTAATTATCACTGAATTTAATAACACTGTTGAGCCTAATAGTTCCATGGAGACGGGGCTTCTCCTCTACCAAGGTTCAAGCATTCCGTATACCAAAAGATGATAAAATTAATAACAACAAAAATACAGATAACCAAGTTCGGACCTTCTGTCTTTACTCTTGCTAGCAGGAACTTCAACTGGAGCAACAGGAGCAGGAGTTCTCAACGACGGTTTACTAGAGGGCATCAACACAGGTGTCCTAACAGATATCGCTGACCTCCCAGCCGATGAAGAGCGAACAGTAGGGACATGTTCTACAAAGTGCCGACCTAACTAATTAAAATACCAAAGCTCCATTAATCAGTAATTCATTTGAATCACAAACACTAAATATGTAAGGCAGTTAAATATATTTCGGGATTGAATATGTTCAGACACTTTTTCTTTTCTGCCACAGAGAGCAGAGATCTAATTGTTCTGCTCCCGCAACTGAAATCATTTTACAAACAAATTCGATGAGAGAACTTTTCAATATCATGAAAGCAGTCCAGGTCAAAACCTAACGGAATCGAATACGAATTCAAAAGGTTAAACAAAACATGTAAAGGCAGTAGCTCTTCAGCTTACCGCAGGAGACTGAGATCTGTTAGGTCTAGTAAGCGAAACAGCAGGTGTGGTAGCAGCAGCGTTATTACTATTGTTGCTGTTCCTATGATTGAGACTACTATTGAAACTCAACGGCGCAGCACGCGGTGGACCACTGAGTCGAAACCCTAGATCGTCGTCTTCCTCCTCTTCATCGGTGGTCTGAGACGCCATAACCTGAGCGAGCCGCTGCGCGGCGGCCTTCGCGGCAACGTTCTGCGACCGCTTGATGGTAGACATGCCGGAGCCGATTCGCGAGCTAGGATGCGCCGGCGACATCGCCGGAGAAGACGATCCCGTGCTGCTTGAGCTGGCGCTCCATTGCCGTGCGTACACCGGACTCGCGGCTCTTCTCCGTTCCATCTAATTATGCGTATATGTTTGTATCTACGTGTTTGTATAGATTCGTGTCGTGCGTTGTACGACAGTGGAACGAAGATTTTGGAGGAGCTAGATTTTCTCACGAGAAAATCGATCGGAAAATAGAGAGAGACTGAGAGGGAGAGAGAGATAGCGAGAGACAAAGAGAAGACCGCTACTTGTTTGTTTGTTAGTCACTGGTCCGATGACATGGCGAAGACGACGTCGGAATTCACACCAACAACATAAATAGAAAAGTTCTCGTTACATATTATTTTCACTTATGACTTCAGCGACATGCCGTTTGGCGCTGATTACGGATACGCGCGTCAACGTGGGGATCCAAAATATGACGTGTCTGATAGTCTAATGGCTTTGCTCGGTAGGCAACAGATTTTTTTTTCCTTTTCTTAATTAATTTTTTTGTCTTTTTAATTTCGTAATTTATAAAACTAAAAACTACTTTTTATTTTTATTATAATTTATTTGTACCTTAAAATCACGAGTTTGAGACTAATCACAATTTCGAGTTGACCTTCTCGTAACCTTCACCAAATGAGGAGCTTGTGTCTTAAGCCACGGTAAATAGGTGGTTGTGAGCTAAGTTTACGCTATTCTTGTAACTTTTATAAGCTTTTTATGTAATTATTTTGTTGAATCTTAAACCACAATTAACTCTAATCCGAATAAAGCCTTGTTTCTTTATATGCAATGATTAATATTTGATGATGTTACGAGGAAAAGGCATGTCTCTACCAACAATTAGTCGGCATTCTAATTATAATTTTAGTGTTTGTTTGGACGAGCCTTTATAAAGTTAATAAATACTTTTCTCTATTGTAAAAATCTTTTTTTAAATGATTATTTGACTGTAAAATAAGAAGCACTTCTTTAACAGATATAACTTTTTTAGCAACTAAAATATAGCTTTTTAAGAAGCTCAATTTTAGAGTTTCTCAAAAAAGCCTTTCAAATAATTTTTTCGAGTAGATTTTTCACATCAATTAATGAGCCTTTTTTAGTCTCTTTTATCCTTATGTTTTACACATAATTTTCACAATATCCAGAAATTCATCTTTACGTTTATATTACAAACTCATCTTCTCTAATCTCTTGCGCAGTTATTATGTATTTAACTATTTACTCAATTTGAATATTTATTTTGAGATTTATATAATATTATTCGGCCTTTTATTTTTTAAATATTTATTTTTGATATTAGTTTTACTTATGTTTTAATTCATATAAAAAATTTGATTAGATATATTTTCATTTATATTTTATATGGTTTAAAATTATATAATAATTAATATATTGTTATATTTTAAATAATATTTATATGCATAATAAATTTTTATTACAAAATAAAATGTAGTTAAAATTAAAAATGCTCTGATTTTTATGTTGTCAAATAGTCTATCTTATGAAGCTCTTTTAAAAAAAATATTTTTTAAATGACAGTTGAACAGTCAATTGGCTTTTTAGAAAAGTTATTCTCAGAAAAAATTTACAGAAAAAACTTTAGTGGTATAAGTTCAACCAAACAAAAGCTCAGTAGTAATTGTGTGAATATATTTGGTGAATCATTTATGCTTGCTGCAGCACAATAATGCATGGCATCAAAGTAATCTTTGTTTCAAAACAGCAAAAATGATAGAAGATTAAGATCGAAAGTTTTTGTAATTTTTGTAAATTAGAGAGCTTTTTTATGACATTTTAATATCAATTAAATCTTAAACCTCTTATTTTACCGGTTTAATATTTGATCCAATTTTTAAAATATTGCTAATTTGAAATTAAAAAAATAAGTTTTCAATTTAAACGCAACTTAAATCAAAATTAAAATGATTATTAGACGTTGACTTTAAAAAGATCTTGTTATCTGGCCTAACCCTATTTACTTATTTAAGTAGCGTAACCTAAAATAATGTTGAAAATGCAAGAACATTAGGTTGTTACCTAAAGTCTATTTCAATCAGTTGACTTGGGGCTAAAAAGAATATTCCAAACAAAAATAATCCTAAACGACGAATCTTGTAAATTAATTTATAAACTCAATTTCAAGCTTCAGCTTTCTTCTGGACGAGCTTTTCAATCATGTCAGCGGCTTCTTGAATCGTACTTATGTTCTGAGAGCTCTACTCTTCAACGCTAATGTCAAACTATTCCTCCGACCCCATCAACCAAGCGCAGAGAACTTGGATTCTGGGGTGAGCTCAGACTCAGGACCTAAGGCTAGTTGTTTTCTCACTATGTCGCAGACTTCGTTTACTGTCTCTGGCTTTGCCAGTCAAGTCACGTTCGGTCCAGTTCAAGTGGGGATGAAATTACCGGTTGGACTTACACGAAACGTCAACACCAGCAAATGACACCACACAGAAAATATAGCAGCCACCTTATCAATTCCATTTTGTTCTTATTTAGATATTGCAAATGTTGGAAGTTGCTAGGTTTGTTACCAAAGAATAACAGAAAAGAGAGGGAGTATGAAATTAAGTGTATATATATCTTCAAAGATCATGAATAAAAATTCATTTATTTCTCACAAATTTCGATCCTTATTATTATATTCTACGTGGTATCAGAGCAGAAAGCTTTTGATATCCGAAAAACCCCAATTTTGCTAGTATGTCTGATAACGAAGGTGAGAGCAGTGATATATAAAATCGGTTCTAGACCGAAGATGGAGAGTTTGAATCATATGAAATGGCAACGTCAGAAAATCCGATAGCCATATCGGTAGCCACATTGCTTGACAAAACAAACTACTTGCAGTGGAGTCAAGCAATGGCCAATTGGCCATCCCCCTAAAAGCTAAGGATAAATACGGGTTCGTTAATGGAGCTTGTAAGGAACCAGAGAACAACCCACAACTATTGAAGAAATGGAGAACAACTGATTCTATGGTAACATCTTGGCTCTTAAACTCCATATCTAAGGAGATTGTTAGGTCCTTTTTGGTTGTGACTATTGTGAGAAATTTATGGGAAAAATTTAGAAATAGGTTTGGAGAAAGTAATGGATCCCAAATCTACCAATTAATGCAAAGTATCAATAATCTGAGACAGGAAACGATTCTATAACTAGCTATTTCAACAAGCTAAAACGGTTGTGAGACAATCTTGGAAGTATTATGCCCTTTAAAGCTTGTTCTTGTGAAATTGGCAGTAAGAATGCTAATGTTGAAGAAAACAACAAATTGGTTCAATTTTTAATGGGATTAAGGGATGATTATCAAAGTGTGATTAGTCAAATCATGTTGTATGATCTTTTGCCTGATATAAGTAAAGCTTATTCCATGGTGCTGATAGTTGAAAAATATAGGGATGTTTCTGGCTTATCTAGGAATTTGAATGAAACTGGTCAATTAAATGTTGCTCTTAGTGTGAAATCTGATGGAAATAGAAAGGGAGATGCAAAGGAGAGTAGCTTCACGTCTGGATCAGCAACTGAAAAGAGGAGATTCGTTAAAAGGGATGATAAATACTGCACCCACTGTCATGAAAGGGGTCACACGATGGAGACATGTTTTAAAATCCACGGAGAACCGGATTGGTTTAAGGAGTTAAAACAAAAAAGAGCAAGAGAAAGGAGGTTTCATGTAGTAGTCGCAGTCGAGAGTCCTCTTAATATCAGACAAGGGAGCCAAAACGCTGAGACACTTGAAGCTGAAACTGAACTCGGTATATTATCTCGACAAGTACAGGAGCTGATGAAGCTAGTAAAAGGAAAAGGTATGATTGAGGCAAACCATGTAGCATTCAATAGCTACGCAAGTATGAATTCTTTTCATAATGAAAATGTTTACTTTGATTATGATCATGGTTTGTGGATAGTAGACTCGGGAGCCTTCACCTATATGACCTTCGACAAAAACAATCTTAAGACCCCCATAAACACACATTACCTTACACCTATGACTCTCCCAGATGGGTCTTTAACTCTTGATAATCAAGTAGGAAACGTAGACTCAACCAAGGAAATAACGCTGGAAAATGTCCTCTATATCTCTACATTTCACCACAATTTGTTGTCTGTTTGTAAACTTGCACAGCAAAACAACTTAGCTATAATTTTTGTGACCAACAAGGTGCTTTTACAGGACCCCATTACTGATTATGTTGTGGCCAGCTGCGAGGAAATTGGAGGTGTATACAGGCTCGAACCACACCACTTCTTACCACCAAAAACCAAGAAAGGTCCTTCCTAGAAATTCTATCTCGATGAAAATTTTGCTTGTAATGTGATCGATGATTATGACTTATTACACTCTCGATTCGATCATGTATCGTCGAAGGTTTTAAAACATTTGAACTTTCATTGCTCGAAAATACCTAAAAATTTCTTTTGTGAAACATGTCCTTTGGCAAAACAAACTAGAAAACCTTTTCGTAAGCATAATATCATCGCTACAAAAGCTTTTTGAGTTACTAATTTGGACCTTTGAGGCCCCTTCAAAACAAAAAATATTGATGGTTCAACATATTTCCTTACGATTTTTGATGAATATAGTAGAGCCATATGGACTTTTTTATTAAGCACCAAAGAACAAGTTCACAAAACTCTATCTTCATCACCATGATTGAAAGTCATTTTAAACAAACCATCACAACTATACGAACGGACAACGGAACCGAGTTTGTGAACCATTTGAACCAACAATTATTTAAAAACAAAGGAAATTTTCACTAAAGCCTGCGTTCATACGCTCTAATAAAACAGGGTTGTTGAACGAAAATACAAATACCTCTTTCAAATCACCCGAGCACTTATGTTCTAATCAAATTTACCAAAAGAATTTTGGGGGGAAGCTCTTTTAACCGCTACTCACATAATCAGTCGCCTACCGACGAAAGTGCTATCATTGGAAACACCTTACAAAAAATTACATCAAAAAGAGCCGACCTACGACCATCTCCGTACCTTTGGGTGCCTATGTTATGCCACTAACATCACTCCTCACAAAGAAAAACTCGACCCACGAGCAACGAAATGTTTATTCCTTGGATACTCGACCGATCGAAAAGCTTACAAATTACGAGCAATCGACACAAAACAAGTAATTTTTAGTCGAGATGTCTTTTATGAAACCTTATTTTCGTATAAACAAACCAAAGAAACTGAACACAACACTAACCCAGCATTTGACCCATTGTTTAGCCCATCCATCCCAAATACCTATACCCAAAACCAACTACCTAGTTACCAAAACCTAGCTACCCAAACTTCATCGACAGATTCACCCACCCCTCACCAGATAGATCAACCTACACCATTACCATCACCAATTACTACCGATATTCAAAATCCCCAAACTGAAACCCTATCTCCATCAAATACCTAAATGACTTCCGATAACATCACCATACCTACCCGACTCAGTACCCGACACCGGAAACCACCACAATACCTTAATGATTACATTACTACCCTCTCAAATCGAGCTCTCACTGCCTCCTCGCAACTATTCACGGACCACGACAACCTCATCTTCTCCACTTCCCATAAAACCTTCCAGGCTAACTTGTCTACTGACTATGAACCATTTTCTTATGAAAGTGATAAACAGGACCCATTGTGGATTGAACTGATGGACGTAGAGTTTGAAGCTTTTGAAAGAAACGAAACCTGCGTACCATCAACGTTAGCAGCGGGAAAGAAGGCATTAACCATGAAGTGGGTATACAAAATCAAAAGAAAACCAGAAGGACAGATTGAAAGACGGAAAGCACGTTTGGTTGTGAAGGGATTTAAGCAGACCCTGGGCGTTGACTACTTCAACGTATTCTCTCCTGTTGCGAATATTACTACAATAGGCATTATTCTTGTTGTTTCCACAGCCAAGGGGTGGCCCATACACCATGCGGATATAAACAACACTTATCTACATGGAAAAATCGACGAAAAAATTTACATCTCACCACCTCAAGGCTATAACAGAACGCAACCAAGGGAGGTACTAAGACTTCGGAAATCTTTATACGGCCTAAAACAAGCAGGAAGGCAGTGGAATAAGGAAATCACGGTAAAATTGACTGTTTACGGGTTTGTCCAAGTAGACTAAGATCCTTGTTTGTTTACAAAAGGTAACGATACTGACTTTGTAGCCTTAGTTATTTATGTAGATGATGTGTTCATCACCAGTTCTGATAAATCCTTGATAAGCGATGTAAAGGGTTTCTTGATCTTGAATGATTTATTCACCATAAAGGATATGGGATACGTAATGTATTTTGTTGGTATCGAAATAGCTAGATCAAAGTGTGGTATGATAGTATCCCAACAGAAGTACATACGTGATTATTGGCTTATTTGAATTTGGGGGATTTGAAAAGTGCTGATGTGCCCATGGTTCCAGGACTGAAATTGAATTCTGATAATGGTGTTTTATTAGTCGATGTTGAGAAGTATAGGAGCATCGTCAGGCAACTTTTGTATCTGAATTTTACGTTACCTGATATCACATATGCAACGCAGCAATTAAGCCAATAGACCACTGCTCATGTGTTAAGGTATCTGGGAGGGAGTGTTTCAAAGGCACTATTTTACTCGGTAAACTCTAAAACCAAACTGTTAGTTTATTCTAACGCAAACTGGGCAGGCTGTCTGATCACCCGAAAATCCATTACAGGCTTCTGCATATTTCTGGGATCATCCTTAATTTTTTGAAAGACAAAAAAGTAACAAACGGTCAGCAGATCTTCCGCTGAAGCTGAATACAATGGTATGACTAGTACTCTCTGCGAAATAAAGTGGCTAAATTACATCTTGAGAAATCTGCAAGTGAAGGTTTCATTGCCAATTCCACTAAAATGCGATAACATGGCAGCAATCCATATCTCCAACAATCTCGTGTTTCACGAGTGTACCAAACATCTAGATATCAATTGCCACTTGGTACGTAATGCAATCCACGATGGTTTTCTCCAAACAAGTCCCTTATCTTCAAAGTTCCAATTGGCCAATGCATTCACAAAGGCTTTACCAGCACCAACATTGGACAAATTGGGTTTACATAAACTTCAACTTGAGGAGGGGCCGTTGGACTCACAGGAAACGTCAATACTAGCAAATGACACCACACAAAAAAATATAGCAGGCCAACTCATCAATTCCCTTTTGTGTTTTTTTATACTGCTCATCATTATTCTTTGTCCTTATTTAGATGCTACAAGTTGAAAGTTGCTAGATTCACATATATTTTTTGCTGACGACCTGATTCTCTTCGCTGAAGCTACGGCCGATCAAGCTCGGATTATCGCCAACACTCTCGAGGAATTTTGTGAAGCTTCGGGACATAAAGTCAACCTTGATAAATCCCGTCTCTTCTTCTCCCACAATGTCGAGCCTTCTGTTGCGTGCAGCCTCAGCCAGCTTTTAAGCATCAACTGTACGCGCAATCTCGGGCGATATTTAGGGGTCCCCTTGCTGCATGAGCGTACTACGAGGACTACCTATCAGCACATTTTGGATTCGACACAAAAGCGGTTGTCGGGATGGAAGGCCAAGACTTTATCCTTAGCAGGGCGAGTGACCCTTGCTCAGTCTGTCCTCTCTGCCCTTCCCGTTTATGCTATGCAAACGGTGCGGCTCCCGCGACATCTTTATGACGCCCTGGAGCGAATCATACGCTAGTTTATTTGGGGGCACACCATCGAGTTTAGGAACCTGCCTCTTGTTAATTGGGACGAAGTGTGCAAGCCGAAGAAAGACGGCGGTCTTGGCCTCCGGCGCATCCGTGCAACAAATGATGCACTCCTGGCTAAGCTCGGGTGGGCTTTGATTAACCGACCCTCCGCTCTTTGGGTCCGAATAGTTAAAGCCAAATATAAGCTGGAGCAAGCCTATATTCCTCTCACCATCAGCCGGCCTGGGGCTTCTGCTACTTGGCGAGGGATAGCAGCCACTTGGCCTATTGTCCGCCAAGGGCTTCGTTGGCAGCTGGGCACCGGGCGTAACATCCTTTTTTGGCTCGACAATTGGTTACCGGAATGGGGTCCGCTAGGCTCTATCGTGACATCCCCCATTCCGGACCAGGACTACTTTCGCACTGTCTCAGACTATATCACTGATGAGGGTACCTGGAAGTGGCACCTTTTCCAGCAGTATCTCCCCCCTACGCTCTGCCTGGAGCTCACCCATGTCCCTCCCCTTCTGGACCTCTTTGCGGAAGATCTCCCCACTTGGGGACCCAATGGTCATGGGCGGTTCACGACGGCGTCTGCTTATGATCTTATCGTTGGCCACTCTCTGCCTGTGGGGATCCGTCAATGGGATTTAATCTGGCAATGAGCTGGGCCCCAGCGTATCTGGGCTTTCCTCTGGTTAATGTTTAAGCAAAAGCTTTTAACTAATCATCAGCGCGTAGCCCGCCATCTCACCCTGGATAACGCGTGTCCTTTTTGTGGTCATGCAGAGACCATCTTACATGCTTTTCGAGACTGCTCACAGGTCACTCGTTTTTTGGGCTTCTTTTCCCCCGAGGTGGTTACCCCTGATTTCTTTCGTCTAGATGCGACGCCCTGGGTGACGACCAACCTCCAGAACCATACTCCAGTCCATCAGTCCCCGTGGTCTACTACTTTCGGAGTTGCCTGCTGGTTCTTGTGGAAATGGCGAAATTGTAGCATTTTTGAGGAGGGTTTCCTGTGGCTTGCTGACGGTCACCGGGCTGTTACGGCTTACGTTAGCTGGATCCAGCGGGCGCGAACCCTGGAACGACGAGTGTTTGGCGACCACGAGGTTGGTGTGGGGCACCAAGTTGGTTGGACCAAACCCCCTGCCGGTTGGATCAAGCTTAACTCTGATGGAGTTGTTAAATCTGGTCACCAGGTTGCTCTGGCGGGAGGTTTACTCAGGAACTGCCAAGGCCAATAGTGCGGTGGCTTTCTTCACTGGATTGGGCGGGGCTCGCCTTTTGAGGCCGAACTCTGGGGCGTCCATTCCGGTCTTCATATGGCCTGGGATCTCGGGTATCGACGGCTCATCTTGGAAGTCGATTCCCTCGAGGTGATCAACATTCTCTCTTCCTCTCATGTTTTAGGCACTGATCTCTATCATTTGGTGGCAAGTATCCGCGCGCTTCTGCGGCAACCGTGGGAAGTGCATCTCCAACACGTGTTTCGGGAAGGCAACCAGAGTGTAGATTGTCTGGCCTCTCTTGCAGCCATCGCTAGGCCGGGATTTCACTATCTCCAAGAGCCTCCGACATCCGTCTGGGCCCACTTGTGTCGTGACCAACACAGCTTTTTGTACCGCAAACATTGCGATAATTAGCTCTTTTGTGTTCTTTCAATTTCTTTCCCTTGTAACAAAAAAGAAAAGAAAAGAGAGAGAGAGTATGAAATCAAGTTTATATATATCTTCACAGATTATGTCATTCCTTTCTCACAAATTTCGGTCCTTACTATTGTCTTCTACATTACCGTACACGAGAAATGGAAGCGAGAGGACTTCAAAGAGAAGAAGCCACACTTTTGCAAGCTGCTGAAACCAGGTATGAACCATTTTTCTGACCCGCCTGCACTTAGTAAAGCCAGAAACATCATAATTAGTACTTTCATTCATTGCATTCCTCGTAGGAAGGCGACAGAAAGTAACATAAGTTGCTGAGAAGGAATGGCTCCTTTAATCATAGATTAAGGCTAACAGAATGAGAAACCACCATGGATGCAGAAACTGACAGGGAATTTTATATATACAGCAACAGGAAAGCAGAGTATCAACATTAGAGGATTTAGTATTCAAAACTCGCTAACCACATCGTCCCTTTTTGCTTTCTTCAAAACAGAGGAGAAAGATTTAGACCAAGAATCACAGATAATAGTAACGGAAGCTTCACCCGGCTTGTCCTGCTGAACCGGCTAGGCAAAGATTGGAACTTAAGACAAGTTGCTGAAACAGAAGCCATTGAGACAGCTTACCAGATTAGCTATACAAACAATAACGCAGGTCCTAGTTATACACTAATCTTCAGATATGGGATTTGACTGGAAAACTGAAATGGTGGGTGCCAGTTACCGGTTAATGCAAAGGCAACAGGAAAACTGGTGCTCTGGATAAAGAAAGAAAGTGACAGAAACAGAGTGAAATTTAGTTAAAAAACGTTAAAATACCTATCTACTTTACTGTTTGAATGTCATTGGATTGCGTTCTGTTCCGTGGGCCCTTGTGGGGTTGCAAGACGAGTGAATGGCTCCAGATTTCTTGGTTGCCAAGGCTTGGCTTATGTAACTTTGACTGCAATAGGAGTCTGACCACCAATGTTTTATTGGGGATCGTCGAAACGACGTTCCAATATACAACTCAAACTTAACCCAAAGTTGGTCAATCTCAAATTATGAAACTTAAGATCAAAACCATATCGTTTTAAAATTAGGAAGAGGGCTTCAAATTGACCTCTTAAATTTTAACTCAAATAAGTCTAATACGTTGATTTCAGGTAAGAATGACAATGAGTTGGGCCAATTATGAGCTCTGTTAGGCTTGAAATAGGGGCTCTAGCTCAAGTCCGAACTCGAGCTTGACCAAGTCTGAGACATTTCATTCGAGATCGAGTTAAAAAAATTAATAATACAATACAATATTTTATTTACAAAAACCGAGCCTTGAACAGCTTAAACTTAAGACCTAATTTTTTAAAAAAATTTGGACATAAGGTTTACTCAATTCGAGTTAACTTCCAATTAAAATGTGGCAGGATGGGTTGGGGCAAGGCCATTTTCTATCTCTAATTTTAAAGTTGAATTAGGTTGAATTAAATTTGTTCTCTCTATATTTTATTTACATTTTTATTTAAAATTTTTGAGTAAGTGATAAATTCTTTAAAATATAATTTAATGTTAAATCATGATTTTTAAAAATTAAAATATTTAAAAATTAGTATTATATAAATTGATTATCCTTTTTTTTTTCTAGAGTCTAATTTAAGTAACGGTGCAAAATTTGACCCGATTATGCAAAATCACTACTTTGAACAAATAAAGACGGCTAGTAAAATTTTGACCAAATGTTGTAGAAGATATTTTGTAATCTTATTTATTCAACATGCACCTGATTTTATTTATATTTCTCTTTTTTAAATGTTTGATAACTACAACTAGTAAATATAGTTAAATATAAAAACAAAGTAGTCAAGGAGGCGTTGAAAATAGAAAACATTCTACTAACTCCTTCGTAATTATAAGGTCACATGTTTAAGTCACGTAAATAATTTTTTTGTAAAAATTTAAAAGGAAGTTTGCGTATATTAATGACCTTCTCTTTATTCCAACAAAGTAAAACTTTAAAATAATTGATAAAGTTGTTTTTTTTTAACCCGCAAAGTGGAAAGCTTTGTGGACGGATGTCGTTGACTTTTTTTTTTTTTATCCCGTCAAGTTGAAATTATATTTTTTAATGGACATGTAAGTTATTAATACTTAATGCAATTAACTTAATCGGTAAAGTTGTTTTTTGTATCCCACAAAGTGGAGAGCTTCGTGAACGGGTCTCGATAACTTTTTTTTATCTCGTAAAGTTGAAATTATATATTTTTTTTAGACATGTAAGTCATTAATACTTAATACAGTTAACTTAAATTTTCTTTAAAAATAATTATTAAATATAAACAAATATTATAAATACTTCACAAATAATAAGTTAAGGACAGTTGAAATTTAATAAAACCGTGTAAAAGGAGGACGGCGCTTTGAAAAAGCAGACGTTGACTTACTCAGGAGTCCTCATTTCTCGCCATCCCTTCAATCTTCCTCGTTTCTTCTCAAAGACAAGCAAACATGACTATTGCTACTACCTCTTCTTCTATATTTGACACATACATAACCAACTTCCTTAACCAACCCAGAAACCCCAGAAACTTTGTTTCTTCTCTCAATTTTGATCCTCCCGATGGCCCTTTTTGGCGATTCTACGCCGCTGATACCCAACTTTCTCTACTCTCCCCATGTATCCTCCAGGAACTTGGCTTTGATGAACGTCAACCATGGCGTCGCTGCAACGTCCAGTGGTGGCCCTCCGTCAAAAGGGTTTGTGATTCCGGCACCCAGTGAGAAGATTGAGTTGTACTCGCCGAATTATTATGCGGCATGCACGGCCGCTGGGATGTTGGCCTGTGGACTTACTCACACGCTTATCACTCCTCTCGATCTCGTCAAGTGTAACATGCAGGTCTTGATTTTTGCATTTACGTGCTTGTTTGCGTTATTGTTTTCCTCCTACAAAGTTTTGGTCCCTCTGTCATGCTTTTCTTCAGGGAATTGTGTTATAACCTCATGCATGGAAAGATAGCTTTAAAGAAGTTCTAGTCGATCTCAGCTTATAAAACACTTCTTGATCATTCGTCATATTTATGGAGTCTGAAAGTTGTGATTTTTAAGGGTCTTCTTCATGATCGTATTATTAATCTTGAATTATGTATCTCTTCTTCGGCTGTTAATTGTTTGGTCTTTACGTCTCAAGTCTCAACCTGTCTGAATCATAGGAATTTTGAAATTTGACCCTTTCTTTGTTTGAATCTTCTATGCATTGTGAAAAAGGCACCAATCGCTTTTGCTACTTTAGTTGGTCAATATTTTGAAAAATAGGGGAATCCCACATTCACCCGGCATTTGAATCCTCCAAGCGTACTGGAAGATGACGTGCAATAAACAATTTAGCTAAATGACAACTGCCCAAATGCTAACTTTTGATGTGATTGATGATTTCAGATCGATCCAGCAAAGTACAAGAGCATTTCATCTGGATTTGGGGTCTTGCTAAAGGAACAGGGGCTTAGAGGTTTGGTTAGGGGATGGGCACCTACTTTGATTGGATATAGTGCTCAGGGTGCCTGCAAATATGGATTCTACGAGTACTTCAAGAAGTACTACTCGGACATAGCTGGTCCTGAATATGCTGAAAAGTACAAAACCTTGATATATCTTGCTGGTTCAGCGTCAGCTGAAGTGATTGCTGATGTTGCCCTCTGTCCCTTTGAGGCTGTTAAGGTTCGTGTTCAAACCCAACCTGGATTTGCTCGGGGCTTGTCCGATGGATTTCCCAAGTTTGTCAAAGCCGAAGGTTATTCAGGGTACGGCCTACCTGCAAAATAATTGTTTCGCTTTTTGGTTATTTATGATGCTCTCTGTGAAGTTGCATCCACTCTCTAGCTTGAGTTGATAAAATAGTAGACTTTGTGCAGGTTATTCAAAGGGCTTACTCCTCTTTGGGGACGTCAGATTCCATGTAAGCTATATCATTTGCGATTTATATCATATGTGTTTTGCTTATAACAAAGTTTCTGAGGTGATTCATATCCTAGTTTGTTACAACTGATTCCGAGTTTGCAATTACTTAAGTCTTTGCTGCTATCTTCTTTCATAGTCATTCAAATGGAGAAAACATCCCAATGTCGATTGACACTGGCTGGAGTCGAAGCATTTTGTAGTGAATAGAACATCATCTTTTCTTCCTGCCAAGATTTTATCTGAATGTTAGTATTAATTTGCTGCAGATACAATGATGAAGTTTGCTACATTTGAGAACACTGTTCAGATGCTATACAAGTATGTCATCCCAACGCCGAAAGAGAAACGCAGTATAAGTTTGCAGCTTGGGGTCAGCTTTGCCGGTGGTTACATTGCTGGTGTTCTCTGTGCTATTGTCTCACACCCAGCAGACAACCTTGTATCGTTCCTCAACAACGCCAAGGGGGCAAGTGCCAGCGAGGTAATGACTCCGTCTCATATTTGACACCAAATAACTCCTTTCCTTCACCAAAAAATATTCCCATTTGTATAATTATAATCTCATTGATTATCATGCTTTTCTCTGCTGCAGGCCGTAAATAAACTAGGACTGTGGGGTCTTTTCACAAGGGGCCTTCCTCTCCGGATTGTCATGATTGGAACACTCACTGGAGCTCAGTGGGTTATCTATGATTCTGTCAAAGTCTTTTTTGGAGCGTAAGTTCTTCCTTTCCACATAATTGAGCCATGCTTTCTTACAACGAAGTCAATCATTGGAGATAATTTTGCCTGCACATATCTCGTTGAATGTCATGCTTCATTTATTTTGACCTTAAACATTTTTCTTTTCTTTCAGGCCACCTACTGGTTCTGCTCCTGCTCCATCTGTTGCAAAGGCTTGATTTAGTGGACGATGATAAAAGATACTATACGACGATTTGTTGTTCATTATTCTTTTTTCATGTTTGATTCTTGCGGCGGATCTCTTAGCTCTGGTCCTTATCTTCCTATAGCGATATCATATTACAGTACAGTGATTGATTATGTCAGCTTTAATAGCAAGTATACCTAGATTTGTCCAAGAACTTGCGATTGCATAGTTTTGTTGTTGGAGATTGTAGTGATTTAGAACAGATCCTTGTTCCACAAGAGCTTGATCTTGTTATGAGAAAAAGATTCCCTTTTCTGAAATAAATGCAAAACATTATCATGTGCGCTGACTGAGTTTCATTGACATAAGCTGTCTGGTATAACCTAACCTGAGTTCTTCACCAGATCGAATTTTCTGCAATTCGTGGCAATTTTTCTATGGAAAACTTGCAAGGAAGGATGATAAAAGTAGTATCATGTAAAGCCGGCTGCTTTTTTTCTTTTTTGGGTTGCTATATCATATCACATTCTGAACTTACATAGTCCTGGACTGGGTTAGAGTAAGAGGGTATACACTATCAAAGACAATCCTGGCAAAAACATGTCGAACTTCCTGTAGGTTTCCCATAGCTAACAACTCATAGTTTATCTTCTTACCTAGCTTGGGCACAAAGCCTCTCTCTCTGCCATGCTTCTGTATACACTCAAACATCCTGCAAGCTTTTAGATACAATGCCAATGGAATGAAAACCTGCATGGTTAACAGAGTAAATAATCAGATATTCCGTAACTTAAGAATGAGAGAATGTACATTGCACTCATGGAGTCAAAGGTATTTGACAGGTTTAAGAATCAATTCAATAAATAAAAAGTTTCTGAAGGTCTTCAATGAAATGTCTCAGGTCCAAGTCCATATCTTTATCATTTTCTATATGTTACCCAAAGTCCATTTTAACTGAACTTGTTTTAATGGTTAAACATTCCGTCAAAAAAGTAACAGAGAGGCCAAGAAAGAAAATGCTTACTATATCTGACTGTGGAGCTTTAGGGTAGGCTGACATGGCCTGAGACACGTAATACTCATCTGTCATCTTAGAAAGCATTTGTTTAACTGATGCGGCAAGATCTTCAACCTCAGCAACCAATGACTTAGTGTCCAGATCCTGAGGTTCTGATAACTCCGGAAGGCTGACATCATGTGGCCTAGTGATCCTACTCGCTATGTCTACTGCTTCTGACATATCGCCACCATTGTGGAGAGCAAGACAAAACGCGGCAACCACCATAGGATTCCTTGGTTGGTCAGACACTGCTTTATGGAAAGCAAGGATACCAAACCTGAAAATGTGATGCCGTGATAAATTGGTCGGTACAACTTACAATGAACTCTAAGAATTTACCAGAGACAGTTCTAAGCCAATAATGAAAATCCTAAGAGCAAATCAGGGCATGGTCTGCAAATAACCATGTTGGTGCTGGGATTAGTAATTGATGTTGCACCATCGCAACAATATAGTCTCAGTGATCTGCAAGCCTAAAAATCTACAGCATACTTCTGACAAGTAGGAATGGCAACAGATCGGGAATCCGAGCTCAGTTCAAAAGTTTTCTAAAAGCCTGAATTCAACCAATAGCCAGATCAAACATGAAAGACTTGGCCTAAACCCAATCTTGATCGAGTTTCGGATAGCCTGAAGATCAATCGAGCCCAGTGAAGCTTTAATTTGACCCAATTAGGTCACATCAAGCCTAATTGGATTGGGTTAGGTCCAAAAACCATTTTTAAAAAATATTAAATGGTCTAGTACCCATTTAGGCTATGTCAAATTTTATAAATAAAAGACTTGAGTCTAGCTCTAAACTCGGTCAATAGGACCAAGCCCATCGACTACAGGTTAGGTCAGGCAGTGACTTTTTTGCCATCCCTACTTACAAGAATGCTAACAATGTAATAATAAAGTACATTTAATAAAAGGATTGAAATCTTACTTGCCTGCAAATCAGGTACAGATGTTACAAGTCCAAGTTTTTTCGATAATCACATTCTAGGAAAATAACAATCAAGACTACAATGCAAAGATATGCCAGTTTTCTCAGAAGTTTCAGCGTATGATTTTTTTCTATCATAGCAGCAAGTAGCAAAGGGAAGAAAATAGGCTGGGTGGATCAAAATGGGAAATCTAAATCTTCTGAACAAGGTATTACAGTTAAGATGGGAGAAATATCAGTCATATCTTAAGAATCTTTTATGTTCACAGGTATCATCCAACAAGCTTTGCAATTCACTAAGACACATTCCATAATCTTCAATTACAATAGAAAGACAACTGTGAAATATCAAGTCAATTGAAAAACTACAATTATTAACATGATGTTTCACAGGATTTCACAGGATATTATATACAATTGGACAGAAATAAATAAAAAGACAAGCAACCAAGAACAGACTTACCATAAACTGCCATGGCATGGCCTATCAGGTGCAAGAAGTCTATCCAAGTTGGAAAACAGACACTGCAAATGAATGAACAGATACTTTGATCACTTAAAAGTTCATCATACTACCAAGCCTTTCTGATATGTACAATTCATACAGTATTGTAATGAGATAAACGTTAAAATCAAACCCCTTTACTTTCAGATACCATTCTGTCTCTTTGGATTATTCCCACAAACTTGAATATCTAACGAGCAAGAATTACATAAGCATTCTCGACGCATCAATGATCAGGAATGCATGGAAAATAAATATAATAAAATTTTCAAATCCAATAACACAAAATACCTACAGTCCACTGCACTGTTAACCTGGAATTGTAGCGACAGATGAGACAGTCTTTGTAGGAAATAACTTAATTCTTTGACGAAGATGGACATTTTGTGTTATTTGTTAGATTAGTGAAAAGTAGGAAGCGCTACCTAACTTCAATCCACTTATTTATTTCAAAATGCTTTACCCTGTAAGCCATTTCAGGCATAAATATAGATCTGTCTTAGTGTTCTCTTAGTAACAGAGGATCTAAAGCTTTTTTGTTTTCCAAAAGAAGAAAGAGGGACCAAGATGTGAGTTAACGTAGTTACCAAAAGCATATTAGATCTCGTGTCACGTCTTTTGAAACCAAGTCGTACGAAATATGCCGCCTGCATGAGAAATGACATTAGATTTGAACTATAAATCTCAGAGGAAACTTAAAATGTAAAATCCAAACCTGAATAGGCAAAAGCATTTCAAGAAGTCCAAATTTCCACAGTAACCTCAATGACGCTTCAGCAGAACCATATGCCAACATGTAGTTCATTTCCATCATAAGCCTAGACTAAAATATTGAGATACTAGAGACAAGTTAGGCAGGAATATACAGATGTAAATAAAATCCATGGAAGATGCCGAAAGAGTAAGAAAGTGGCATACCTTATCAAGTCTTGATATTAAGTGTGAAAGATTTTTGACACAATGAGCTGTCTCTCTAGAGAAACGAAATCCTAATCGGGCAGCAATTCTCACTCCACGCAGAATGCGAGCTGTAAAGAAAAGGAATCACATAATATCCCATTACACACTGAGATATGACATTACTTATGAGCATGTCTGCCTCTACCTAATGCAGCAGCTCAAATAATTTTGCTAGGTCCATGTTGCGGAGGAAAACCAAAATGGCTGGATGCAAATGAAAGCTCACCACAGTCATCTTGAAAAGAAGTGCTTGCAGGGATGATAGTGCGCACCTAGTTCCAGGAAAGGTGAAGTCAGGATGATAAAATTTTTGACAAATCTAAACTCATTGGAAAGCAAATAAGTTAAGAAATACATTCACACTTTAGCCTTTCTAATGTCTTTTAGACCCCCCATATAGTCGTATACTAATTTTGCATATGGATCGAACAGTAACCTGCATGCAAATAAAAAGAGAACTTAGTATATGGGCAAGAAAAGGAGCAAAAAGTATTCCATGCTAAAAATGTCACTAAACTGAAAAATCTTCAAACCAGTGACCCTGGCTTTTGTTAATCAATAAAATAACATTTTCACTGTCGAACTTTTCAAGCACCGACCCATTGATTGTGAAGTCCCGTTGCAGACAATTTCTCCAACGAACGTAATCTTTTTTGTCACAGTCAATGGGACCTTCATCACATTGTCTAAAATCACCGCCGAACCTCTTTCCAATGGTGCTAAAACTTGAAACCTAGCATTAACAACTAAAACTAATAACTGAGAAACAAAGGATGGCTAAATTAAAATAAATGCACTATAAAAACCATGTTTAATAAACAACAAAAAGCATATAGGCTAAGAATATCTCTCCATGGGTTATGAGAAGAATGGCTATAAAGACCAACAGTAATAAAAGAAAAGAAGGAACTATACCTCCACAATATCATCGCCAATATGCACATGACATATAGGGAACCGTCTGCCAATTATTTCACACCATGAAAATGTCCTCATTACCTGCAACTCAGATTGAAGCTTAGATCACAATTAGTTCTAGGAAGATTTCCAGCTATACATTGGTTATATTTGATAACAATAATTGTATTAACAGTCTGCTTTGCCTTCTTCTTTTTTCTTTTAGTAAACAAGTGACTTATAAAACACAGTGCAGAGTTGAACTACAATCCATCAATGCCGAAGATGGAAAAGCAAAATCTAGAAGGACTTGGTACATATCTATCTATGCTGCCCAAAACTTGTCTAGTTTAGCCCATTTACGGCAATTAAGGCAAGCTAACTAAAACTAATAAAGGTTATCAAAAGGATGGAACAATTGTAGGTTTCTAATTCCAAATAGGCAACAAGGTAAATGAGTCATAACACCTCGAGACATTTCATGCGAATATGCACGCAGGGTCAAGCATCTGTAGCATCTCATGTAACTTGAGAAAAAAGCTAACCTCTTTGAGTTCTGCAGATGTTATTACGTCAAAATCCTTTGGTGTACGGTTCAGGATAAGATCACGGACACATCCTCCCACAAGGTAAACCTCGTATCCTACACTATCAGAGTAAGATAAGGAAACAACTTTTTAAGAACATAAGACTAAAAAAAGCAAAAGCTAATAAGGAGCTACATATAACCTTTTCGCCTAAGTGCATTAAGCACCTTTCTAGTAGGCTTTGCAATCATTGAAGTACTAATTCCAAGTTCCTTGGAATTCAACCTTTTCCACTCTGGAGGCTTACCACCATTTCCTTCTCCGACCTTGGCTCCTGAAAAAAAAAAACTAAAGTTAAAGAAGGATATAAAAACACCAAAAAAAATGGTATCTTTACAATTCCAGGAAGCATGAATTCCAGAATGAGTAAAAAACCAGAAACTAATATCTTTGTATGCCTGTGGAGAGAGGAGAAGTACCCAAACTGGAACTTTTGCTTTCCACCAAAAACTCCGGCTCATCAAGAGCCTGGATTGCTACAATGGAGCTGAAGCGAACCTGAAAAGAAAAAAACCATCAATCAAGATGAAAGCTGAAAGGTTCCATAAAAATTCAATTACTTGCATTTGCATAACATGCTTACAGAAAGATGCATACTTTACACAAAATCTAACCTTGCGAAAGCAACAAGCACGAGGGATTCGAGGGACCAAAATGGGTCTACAAAAAAAGCTCAGCCCGGAAATTGCCATGAGCGAAGGTGTGCAAAATTTGTACGATTAATCCCACGCCTTGAAAAGGCAAGGGATAACAGGTTTAGGGTTTTAGAGCGATTAGACAGACAGAGGAGATCCATGTGAATGTGGATTGGGTTCCATCAAAGTTGGGAGGAGAATAAGCACTTTGATCCTTTAACAATTTTGGATCTAGACCCAATTTTCAACGGTGGGCTACATTGGCCATGTATAAACAGCAGATCTTCCTGTCATGTTGTGCAATGGCGTCTAAACATGATTTGATATGTTCTTATATTTGATTGAATTAAAAAAAAATCATGTTCTATATGCATTGATGAATGATAAAGTAATTTTGATTAATCTTTTTATTTATTAATTAAGTATATTACTTCACTTTAAATTATTAAGATAAATGACTAATTGGAAATACATGATTTACAAATTATTATAATATTTATTTAATTATAAAATATAAATTTAAAATATAGTGATTAGCGTTGTAAAAGAAGTATAAACTTAGAGACTGTTTAGTTCCACTTTTATTTTTTAAAATTTATTTTATATTCTAATTTAAAAAATATAATACATAATTTTATATTCCATTTTTTAAAATATATGAGAAAATTCTCCAAATATGAAAGTAAAATTAATCTCTTAGCTCTAATATTACAAGAGTGTTAAATAAAGTACATAATTTAGTAAAAGAAAAGGAAACGTCAAAATGGATTTATAAATTAGAATGTGTCGTTGAAATTTATTTTCTTTAATTATGGAAATAAAAAGATTAAATTTTATTAATAAGAATATTTATTATTAGTATTTTAAAATATATTAAATAAATTCTTAAAAATATACTAATTTGTTGATTACATATTATGAATAAATTAGTTGACAAATCAAAAGGTTGTGACAGGGATGCCAATTTGGCTTGACTCGATTTTGGCTCGAGTTTTTCGGGTCACTGATGAAACTAAGTTGAACATAGGTCGGCTCGATTTGACCCGTGACTCTATCGAAATATCAAAAATGACATTATTTTTTATTTTTTAAAAAAATATAACCAGATGGACCAAGCCGGGCTACTTGTGACCCATTCGATTATGGGCTAGGCTAACTTTAGTATACATCACACTTAACATTTTAAAACCAATAAGCTCGCAACCTATGCATTCGACATGCATAGGTTGCGAGCTTATTGGTTTTAAAATGTTAAGTGTGATGTATACTACAGTTTAAGTTAACGGATGATGTACCAATATGACTAACTTGTTCTCGCTTTATTCAGCTTTAGAAGCAACGTTAATTTTATTTAAGAAAACTTGGTCGAGTAGGTTCTTGTTAGGATCATATCCTTTGTTTCAGTTAACTAAATCCTACCATGTTTTACTAAATTTTATTCAAGAATTTATATAAGGTTCACATAAATGTGTGGATTAGATTAAGCAACACAGGGTTGGAGCATATCATCTTCTACACTTTGATTGGTATTGTCTGCTGCCTAATAATGGGATTCCAAACTAATCCTGCTAACCTTCTGACGGGATGACTCTAATATCGCTCTTGTTTTGGAAGGAATATTTCACTTTGAATTTGCTTTATCTGTTGGAATATCGAAGTAGCTTTTTTTGTAATGCAAAAATAAAGCTACGTATTATTAAACTTTTTAATGTCGCGTTTAATTTTTTATTACATAATGTTGTTATTATTTTCCTTAAATAGCTAGTGATAGTAATATAATCTAATATAATTTCGAAGGCCTAAAATTGAATTTGAGTCTATACATTTCATATTAGGTATGAAATGATAGATTAAATTTGACAATTAAATTAATAAAATAAAAGGAAAATTATAATATTTAGTAAAAGAAAGCGAATAAGAAAAACTGATCTCAAATTTTAAAATAATCATTTACTTACTCATATAACATCTTATAAATGCATACGATATTTTTAAAATAATTATTTATTTACTTGTATAAACTAAATGATGCATATAAACTAAATGAACAAATAATTCATTCACATTCAAGTAAATTTGTGTAATTATAATTTTATCTAACTTTTCAATTATAATCTATAAAATGTAGCCTAAATTTTTTCTTATAATGACTTATTTGAATTATTTATTGTCTTCTTTTTTTGTTTTATCTTAGGTAATGAATCATATACACCCATGAAGAGTATTATGGCAATTATACTCTAAATAACTACCAAAGGTAGTTAAGGTTTTGAATTTAAAAACCAAAGCACAAAAGATAAGAGTAATCTTTTGAACAGAAACTTCTGCAGAAAGACATATACAGTAAAACGTTTTTTAACCGGTGGAACTACAACAATAATCCAAGTATGTGATGTTTTTGTTTTTTTGTATGCATATGCAAAGATTCTGTTTAACATGATCTATATGATTATGTTCTATTTTGATTATTTCTAACATTGGTATCAAAGCAGGTAATTTTTTTTTATGTTATATGCATGCTAAAATCAAGATGTCGTAAATCTGTGTTGCAATTTGGCTATTGATGATTTGTGAATAATGATATGAATATCTACGCATATCATGATTTTTTTTGATATGCTATATCATACATCTGTTTTACGCTTCTAGTTTTTACTCATTCTATTTCCAATAATCCAAAAGCCTAGAAATGTCGGCTTTCATTTTTCTTTTCTTTCATGAGTGTTGGGAAGATTATTGTTGAAAGTCTTCAACAATGAAAAATGAATGGTCTTCAACAGTGAGAAAACGTTAAGAACAAAACAGAGTTTTTTTTGTTTTTTTAATAAATGGTCTTCAATAAGAAAACGTTGTTTTTTCGTTCCTTCTTTCTCTAGAGGATGCTTTTATTTTCAAAAGCTAGAAGAGAAAAGTTTAAAGAAAAAACGTAGAAAACGAAACACAGAGAAGAAGAAGAGACTTCTTCCTCCTCTACAACCAAAAGTGTAGCACCCCACTCCCGCAGGACCCGACCCCGATATCGTGGGTGATATCCGAGTCCGTGCCTCACGAGAGTGGTATGCTAGAGCACTCGAATACAGTCACACACTCAGTATAATTTTTTTTGAATATGATCACATGCGCGGAAATCAGTAAATAATTTGGGCCCGCTTCAATTTGTAAACATTTTCAGTC
>JAOQMQ010000006.1:27078214-27091194 GCA_027563845.1 Erythroxylum subrotundum | reverse complement strand
GTTAACCTTATTTACAGGTTCGGTTCATGCGGTTCAGGTCCGGTTCACAGGTTCGCGGGTTTTTTTGAACACCCCTACCTATAACATTTTCCTTGTAGTGATATAATCTAATATAATTTTGATGGCCTCAAATTGAATTTGAGTCTACACATTTTATATTAGGTATGAAATGATGGATTAAATTTGACAATCAAATTAATAAAATAAAAAGAAATTTATAATATTTAGTAAAAGAAAGTAAATAAGAAAAATTGATCTCAAATTTTAAAACAATCATTTAGTTACTCATATAATATCTTATAAATTCATAAAATATTTTTAAAATAATTATTTATTTACTTATATAATTATAATTTTATCTAACTTTTCAATTATAATATATAAAATATAGTCTAAATATTTTCTTATAATGGCTTGTTTGAATTATTTATTAAGTTGTCTTTTTTTGTTTGATCTGAGGTCTATCAGAAACAGTTTTTTTATCAAATTGTATATTACTGGACCTTTTCAGATTATACGATATCAACAAAATTTTTACTTAATTGTTGTTATCGTTAAATAATAGAAACCATCGATATGAGTATAGATGCAATACCCTAATAAAGACTTTGGAGAAAAAGTGCTTGTATATATAATATGCATATTGGAGAGTAAAAGTTATGATTCAATTTAAAAATCTCCTATAATATAAAATATAAAAATGGTTTTCACTTTTAGTAGTAATTTTTACTTTTTTTTTTAATTTTGGCATAACTTACACAACATAAATTCAAGATACATAGATATATCCGATCGACAAATAAATATTACTTGCTTCTCAGCATACCATATCTGAACTGGGGTCAGAAGTCAGAAGCCGTCGATTTTGAGATTTTAGGCTGTACATTAATGGCTTCCAAGCCTTGGGCCTTCCATTAATTATGGCGGAAAAAGAAAAAAGGTTTACGTCATGAATGAATAACAACTTCTTCACCCGCTTGTTCTTTACCATAAATGCTTGATCGATAGTACTGTTGCTGCCTGCTGGTCTTCAGTTTAGCTCTGTATCAAAACGTTTCATTGTTTCGGTGGTTTCTCTGCAGGCAGTCGAACTGAGTTATGATAGTCTCCAGCATTACTAATTAAATATGTCAAACTAAGCCAATAATTTCTTAATTCATTCAATTTAAAGACTTCCATTAACGTAAATATAATTATGAAAAATGTAATCACAGTTACAATCAATTCGTGTTATATCATAATTGCACCTTAGATAGGAACTAGATCTGTATCGGAAAGAGATTTCTCAAAGCTTCAGCGTTCTTGTGTCCCGGCTATTCTATGGATAGGCTACGAGGGGAGTGTGAAGCTACACCTTACGTACGGTTAGCTCTCAGTCACTTTTAGCTAATTAATTACCTCCGTGATAAACGACTGACGCGTTGATTGAACCCATGTGTACGTACGACAGACTCCTGGAACCTCTACCGGTTTGTTTCCTTGTAATAAAAAATACGACTTGTTCTTTCCAAAGTTAACTAGCGATGAAAACAAATTCTTACGTCGTGGTCCTAAACCCAGCTAGCTTTGGTTGTTTCTGACGATGTTGACATGGAAAACCTTGGCTTCTCTAAGAACGATATCAACGTTTCAGACATGATAAGAGTGACAAGCCTATTGACACTCGAAACTTGTGGATTGCTATTAAGAGTTAGTATGATGAAGGAGAGAGCCTTATTTATCCAAATCGATGTTTGAAGATCTCCATATCATAATATGGACTACTACTTTTCAGAAGTTGGATGCAATTTGGATTAGTAGTTTACAACTACCACTGAGTAATATGTTAACTCTCTACACTTGACCTGTCGAGTTTATAAAGAGAAGATTTAGTTTGTTGCAATTTCATTATTTGTTTGTCGTTTGTCTTTATGCACCTTGATACCCTAAACCTACCCATTTCTCTGGCCTAGTTGGTTTCAAATCCATGAGAGCATACATATGAACTAGAATTGCTAATCCATCAACCCTGAACTTGTACTAGAATTGCTAAATCATTTCTTCATATATAACCTTTATGTATAAATCTTCAGTTTAATATTGGCAGCCATAACCTGTGAAGATTCTCAACGGGTCAATCAGCAGTGATACTGAAAGTCCTGAAGGAGATAAGCATGCCTATGGCAAATCAACAAGACATGTATGTGCTGACGTACGTAAATCAGACCAATGCATGATCTACCAAAGGACAGAGTACCGTTGTAGAGTTAATTTCTTGGAGAGAAATGGGAACTGAAGTAACTAAAACCTTAGGCGATGACACGCCGACGCTAAATGGTGACAGAAAAAGGCCACCCCGAACATCACGCGTGTAACTGAATGGTCTCAATCAGAAATAGTCACTCAACCCCACAAAACCATCCTTTTCTCTGAAACATTTAACGTACAAGCACCCTCCAACCAGACACTGCGCTTTGAGAAATTTACAAATCCATTAAAACTGAATTACGTACAAAGCTTGGCTTCTTGATCCTTTTGCTCTTTGTAGACTTCATTCCCTGGAGAGGAGTACAACAATGAAGAAGAAACATTGAAAACGTGTAAGAAAAGAGTGTTCAAACCCAACAAACCTTGCTACTAGGTCGTCCTACTGATTAGATCATTTCTGAAATATTGCAGATGCCTGTAAAACGCAGGTGTTTGGTGATCTGGTCAGTATCAACACTGAAATGCGTAAACTTTTAATAGGTCAGGAAGGAAGACGACGGTCGATTGATGTTTTGACTATTCTTCACAGAAGAATGAAGACGTGTGAAATCGTTCTTTAAATTACGGAGTGCAACTACGATCATAATCACCTTATCCTTAACTTTTGATTATTTGATTACTGGAAATAGATTATTTGATTACTAAAAATAGATAAAATAGGAAATAACAAAACTGAAATAAATTATATACGGTTTAAAAAAGAGGTGCAACTATAAGAATAAGATATAAAAAACATTATTATAATATTATCAAAATACTTTCAACTTATTCATTAGTGTTATCATTAAAATATCATACTATGATATCTTATATTAATTTCTTTAATAATTATTTTATTTTATTTTATTGATACTTTAAAATCATATAATAATTAAAAATGAGTAAAAACTTAATCATTATTTTTAATATTTAATACCAAATATTAGTATAACTATTAACTTTGTTTAATTTCATACTAAACACACATATTCAATAAATTTATTCATATTCTGATTATGACTTTCTGTTTCCATCTTTTATTCTGATTATCAAACGAGATTTTATTATTATTGTGGTGAGATTAGTTATTTTAATTTTTGTGATTAAATTTGTATATGTGTAATAATATATGTTATTTATAATTATGTTAACGACTCGCAATTATTCACTTAATTTATTTTAAATCAAATTATTAAAAAATTGATTTTTTAAAAAATAAAAATATTTTATCTTTTAAGACTAAAAAACAAAATATTTGGTTTAGATTTTGGTTGTAATCTAACATATACCACTACTTTATTTGACTTGTAGTACTATTAATTTTTTATTATTATCTTTAAAAAAAGGTTATGTTTAAATATTTCAAATATTAAACATAATATTCTCTTAAGAGAATAATATATTTTAAATAATAAATTTCCTTTCTCCTTTTCTTCTTCTTGCTATCAAATTTGTTTTTTCAATAGAAGTTGAGAAATATATTGATAAGATTTTTGTTTACTTAAATGCTTAACCAATTCTAAATGCTCAAACAATTCTTACGTAAAAGAATATTATATTTCATATTTTTTTAAATATCACAATCTTATACTTTATAACCCTATTGTGTAGTCTTCTGAACAAAATCAATAAAAATGTAATTTTTGGTGTAATACAGAGTAATTAACTATCATTGTATTTAAAAAATTTAAAATTTTTAAGATAGAGAATATTACTAATATAAAATTTAATAATTATTAATTTATAATATCAATAATTTTTCATACAAAATATCAAAATAATTGTAATTTATTTAAACTATCCATCTAGTTGATTTTTTAAATAAATATAATTTAGAAGAGTATCTATAACTTTCTCATTTTTAAAATATTATATTAAAATTGAAGATACGTTGATGTACTTTTTATTTCTTTTAAAATAATATTAAAATTTAAAATAGTAAACTAATCCAAACCACCTAAATCAAATTGAATTTATTTATATTACTTTAGTTTGGTTTGGTCTAAATAAAGGAACCATTATTTTAAAATATTGTTAGAAATCAAATCAAACCACTAGGTTTCCATTATTTAAATCCTTATAATGATGTCTTGAGTTGTTCAATTCAGGAAACTGTACTTAAATAGTTTTAAAGTGTTGGATTAGACTAATGAATAATAAATATTAATTTTGACAATCTAATTTGACCATGTCTACTTGAATTATAAAGGGGTACTACTGCCATGCCAGGCTGGAAACATTAAAAAGGATCTATACAAAATCAATTACCTAACGTATAAGACTTCTCTCTTAGCGAGAGTTGAGAAAGGGTTATAAATTATAATATACGTAACCTTTTCTTATATTTTTACAAAAAATGCAAATATATGGGAACAATTTTTTATTACAATTTACAAATTATATTTGGGATAATGCAAGTATGCTCAAATAAATTGTGATAATAAGATTGTAATTATAACATTGTAATTGTAATTATAATTATACAACAATAAAAATAACAATTAGTATAAATCCCGCTGATACGCATGATCCGGAGAAGTTCAGTAGCATACAACCTCACCCCTAGTTAGTAGATATGTTGTTTCCAATATTATTATAATTATCTAGATATAAATTATGATATAAAATAGGATATTTTTATTTTTAAAAAATATGAATAAAATAGTTTTCATGCGTTGTTAGAATTTTATTCAACCAAATCCAATAAATTTCATACAAACTTCTTGGATAACAAATGGTTAATTAACATTATTACATAAAAAAAGAACAAATCATTTTGAATATCCTCTTCCTTTTAATAATTTATCAAGTTTATTTCAATTATAATATTTTATATTACGACTTTTGAAAAAATATATAACTATATATTTTATTATAATATCATTAATGCCAAATTTTAAGAGCATTTCAAATCAATTTTATTACATTATTTATAATATTGTTTTCCAAAATTTAACAATTTTTTTATTTTTATTATTTTCATGCTTTTGAATTTTAAAATTCACAAGGAATATTTTTCTTATAAAATATTTTTAAAAATTTATCAAAAGTCCATTAGATTTTTTCTTAACACTTGGGCAAAATTTGAGAAAAAAAATTAAGTATTGATTCTTTTAAAAATGTAACAATTCATTGATCACAACATATATGTATATATATCTTTCAATAATCATGATATTTAATTTTAAAAATTAAAATTAAAATATAATTAAGAATTTAGATAAAAGATATTCGAAACAATTTATCATCATAACAACAAGAAATTAGTCATCATTTATCATCATAACAATCTCTGAATTGGGAATTTCTTCCAAGATGATACAACGAGGATATTGGGAAAGAGACAATGACAGTGATGAGGTAGGATTAAAGGAGGTTGAAGAAATGTGACAGAAAAGGGAAGCCATGTCCACACAAAACGAGCCAACTTGATGTTAAAGCAATCTGAGTAGTTGTTTTCACTTTTCAGCCTTGAAAGTGAGACTAAACAGCATCATAAGCTTGACTTAGACAAATGATCAAACTTCACAGCTTCATTACAAAATCTCTGCTGAAACACTCGCAGCAGAGAAAATGTCTCTGAGACGTCCCTGAAAACGGTACTTTTCAGACACGTAATTTAAAGCCAAAAATAGTAGAAAAAGACCATCAGACCAGCTTGGCTTTAGGGGGGCGGAGGGGTAGGGGCTGCAACCCCTGCACTAGTAAGTAGTAACCTGTACACACGTATGTTAATCCCAATGCTACATTTAATTGTCCTTCTGTACTCATTTATGATTGGTCCAGTGAAAGAGAGAACCTTCATCATTTTGCTTGTTTCTTAACTGTTCCTCTTCTCTTCTTTGTCAAACAAGTGCTCCAATCAATTAATGCAAAGGATCTACACTTTTTCTTTGTTTGGGTTAGGTGCTATGTGTTCTCCAACTTTTACTGGAATTCATTTTACTCAATTTGATGACCCTTTATTACTAATTATTAGAGGAAGAAGAAAGTTTGAATCCCATGCAAAAGAAGCCATGCCATTGCTGTGGTGGCCGGTGCGGTGGGGAGGAGCAGACCAAGAGCCGGATTAAAGGTGCCGTATCTGGCGGTCCACAAACAATTCAAAATTAACGATAAGAGAGAGAGAGACACACACACGTTAATTGGCTGAGGCGTTGATCCGTCAAGCGTGGTAGCAGCGATTAAGGAAACATTTTCACGTGGGAATTCACGATACTGGATAATTGTTTCCATCGGGCTTTTGTCTTTTAATTAAAGGAAAAATAAATGTTTTAAAACTAAGCCCTCCGATTAGTTTAAAACTAAAAATTTAAAATAGGCAAAATTTTTAGTTTAATTTAGTTTAATAATTTTAATTAATTAATTAATTAATTGATCAATTTTTATAAACTTATCAGTTTTTATACATCAAAATAAACTAATTAATTTTTATTTACCGGTTTCTTTTTTTCAAATTAAACTTAAAATTTTTCGACTAATAAGGACAAATTTTAATTATTTTTCAAAAATTTTAATTATATTTAATCTTTAATCAATTTTATGACGATCTAATACCAACTAAATCTTTTAAACATTAAACATCTTGTATTACCAATTTAAGTTTATGTCCAATTTTGAAAACATTAGTAAAAATATAAGTGTTGGACTTTTTAGACTTTTCCCATAAAGTTAGACAACATTTAAATGCATTTTTTGTTTTTTCAATAACTTATCGATTAAGTTACGTAATTTAATCAAGATAAATATAATAAAATGATCCAATAAATGATCTAAATCAATTGGTTAAAGTTCAAGAGGAAAATAAATCTCGATTAATATAGATCGGACCTATATTGAGCTTGTAATGGGGAAGTCTGATATGTAAGCTATTTATAAAGGTTAAAGTCTCATGCAATTACTCGTATCATTCGTAAACATACGGATTCTCTGACCCTATAATAACGCTTACGTTTTGAGAAAACTGTAGAAAGACATTAACCACGTATCAGTGAACGATTTTCGTAAATGTCGTTTGGAGCTCGTTTTGGCCACATAAACTACTTCGAAAGTTAGAATGGAACCGAAATCAGGTAATCTGCATTTCTTTTATTTTTTATCTTTTTATGTACGATTCAGGATATATAATAAGGTTTATGCTACGTGTTACGATAAGAATTATAAATTTTATTGATATAAAATATAGTATAATTTTTGAAATTACTACAACTATTAATAGAGCATACAAATCAATAATAATTTTTGAAATTACTACAACTATTAATAGAGCATACAAATCAATAATTGCGTGACTATTTTCAAAGTTTTTAATTGTTACTATCATTTACCTCGGGTACTATTTAAATATTAAAACCACGATTCATACTAGATAAATGAATAACCAAATCCAGAAATTAATTTTTAATAAGTTAAATTGAGTTTAAGTAAACACTAATCTATTGTAAGAGCACGAAATCATGTATTAATAATATACTTTAAAATAAACTATATAATAAATTTGATTTAATTATGAATGAGATATGGGCCAAAGCTTTTCTTCTTCGGCCTAGGACTCGGGTACGAACCACTTGTGTGTGGAGCTCCATATTACAATATGTGTTGGGTCAATGTCAAGGGTCAACCCTCTCGGTGGGTGGCTCTATTCTCTGAGACGAGCATAGCCCAAATTCATCCTACGTTCTGCACACGCCGGTTTCAGTTTATTATTAGCGACGTACGCTTGCCAAGCTTGTGATTGCCAAAGTACACACAGAGACGACTATTTCTCTCATCGGAGTTCTGTTATTTTCCTCTGATTGTGACCCTTTCCACTCTATTTAGGTCTTTGTTATCCAGTCAAACACAAAGAGATATAAAGTAGCACAAGCAAGGAAGGAGAAGTACTATTATTTCAGAGCAGGAAGCAAAAAGAGTATCATGTTCGTGTGAAACCAGATCCCACTATCACCAACCATTATTATTATTGTTTAGCAGAAGCATAGGTATCTTCTCTGAATTATTCACCATACCCACCAAAAAAAAAAGAACAGAAAAATCTCTGGATGGTCCAATTCTGTACAAGTAAGTTTCCACTCTACTTTCAAAGTTGTCCTGTTGTCCAAAGAGGTAATCTAATATAATTATTAATTAATAAATTATTATTTAGCTTCATATATAAATTTTAGAGATAACAATAGATGGACTCATGGGTCAACATTATTTTGCTTAAAAGAGCCGAGTCTTGTTAAATGACTGTTTCACTACAATAGTTTAAGTTATTGTGTGAGACCAACTTAATTGGTTTTATTTATTCGCTTAACACACCCTCAGAAGTGAAAGTCCTTTAGACTTAAAAATTGTACATGCTTACTTTATCTTGTATTAAATAATAAGTGGATGGTAGGATTTGAACTTACGATCACTTGGTCACAAAGGCTCTGATACCAAATTAAGTGACCGTTTCATTACAATAACTTAAGCTATAGTATGAGGCCAACTTAATTGGTTTTATATATTCACTAACATACCCCATCAAGTGAAAGCTCTTTGGGCTTGAAATTTGCACAGACTCACTCTACCTTGTGCTGAATAATAGGTAAGTGGTAGAATTTATGTGAAGCTAACTTAATTGGTTTTATTTATTCACTAACAAGCCTCAGACAGACATGGGCTTGGATAACCCAGACTTAAACTCAATTAAAAAATTATTTTATACTTATAATTAAAAAAAAAAAGCGAGATCAGGTCTTTGGGCAGACTCATTATCATCTGTAATTGATTTGTTAAATAATTTATTAAATTAATATATAAAAAAGTAAAAATGTTCATCTTTAAGTAATGAAATGGACAAGTCTAGGGTACAATTTTTAAATATATTCTTATTAAAAATTTTTGGTCCCTCCCTTCGAAAATGTTATTCCCTGAGCATTTATTTTTGAGGGGATGAGAGAGATGAAGAAATTATGAGACAAGACCAGTCAAATGTTGGTGCTCTTTAAATAGCCTTGATGTAGAGGCCCTCTTAGATTGCCATAGAACGACTTTTCTCGACTGCTGCTTCTGGCTGCCTCCAAACTCCAACCTACCTCCATCATCATCTTCCCACCTTTCTCTTCCATCACTTTCTTGAAACCTTTCAATTTTCCAATCCCAAAGCTCCATCAAATGTCGGCCTTTTCATACCAACACTACCACCCTTTTCTTCTGGACACGTCTGTTACGAACATGAAGGGTTTATTGGATGATGAAAACATCAAGAACAACTGCTTTCTTCAAGTTTACCCTCTTGGATCTCTTTATGGAACTCCACTTGATGCTAAATTTCAGGAAGCTAGTCATATTGATCACAACTCTAAGGTTGTGATAAGTGATACTGAGACTTCTGTTACCAAAAAACAGAGCACAGACTCTTCAACTATAGTGGACAAGCTTGAAAGTGGTGAGCAAGTCACTCAGAAGGTGATTCCCATGAACAAGAAGAGGAAGCATGCACATGGGTCATTCTTGACCTCTGCTCAATCGAAGGTAGGCCATCGTGAAGTCCATACACACATAAGGATTCCATCTCATGATGATATGCTTGTTCATTGATCTTTGGTGTTTTTGTTAGGATGCTAGAGAAGGGAAAAGCAAGAACCATATGAAATGTAATGATGTTATGAAGGAAGCTGAGAAGCAGCCAGAACCCCAGAAAAAGGATCAGAAGAGAGCTACTGAAGAGCCTCCATCAGGCTACATTCACGTAAGAGCAAGGAGGGGTCAAGCAACAGACAGTCACAGCCTTGCAGAGAGGGTGCTTTTTCTTCACCAAAACCATAAACTTTCATGTTCCCATACAAGAAACTTCAAATATTTCCAAGTCCCTGCATAATATTCCACCAAGTCATGTCTCATTAACAATGTCCATGAATAACTTTCAGGCAAGAAGAGAGAAGATCAGTGAGAGGATGAAGACATTGCAGCGACTTGTTCCTGGTTGTGACAAGGTTGCTGTTCAGTTCCCTGTCTTAATCTTGTCTTTCCCTATTCCTTTACTTTGATTTATATATATGACAGCTTAACGTGACACAGGCGACTGGCAAGGCCCAAATGTTGGATGAGATCATCAATTATGTCCAGTCCTTGCAAAATCAAGTGGAGGTAAACATAACAATTTCTATTAAGAAGCTGTATCTTTGACTACTTCTGTAATGAGGTGTGATCAGTATTAACTCCCTTATGTCTTGTCATTTTCCCAGTTCCTGTCCATGAAGCTTGCTTCTGTTAATCCCTTGATATGTGACATTCGAATGGATCTGGATCGTTTCATAATCAGATCTGAGGTAAAAATTGTGTCTGTAACTTATCTGGTTTAAGATTAAATACACATACAAGACTAAATCTGATGTGATCTGTGAAAACATTTTCGGAAGTTGGGTGGCATGGAAACACCTCCGCCATGTGTGCAACAATGCAGCCCCAACCAATCTGCAGCTTTTGCTGAGGCAACCACTATTCTAGCCACCAGTTCTACTAGCAACTTTGCCGCTGTAAATAACTATCCTCTTATTGATAGTTCAGCTTCACTTTTACTTCAAGGTCAAAGAGCTAGTGTCAGTGAACTAATCACCAAGGTATGCAAAGTCCTCCTGTGTGGTTTATTGAGAAAACACTGATTAAGTATCAACCATAACCAAGTTAGATTAACTTCTGACAAGTTACAAATGCAAAATTTCTCAGGATTGTGGTTGTCTATTATGGGATGTGGAGGAGCAAAGGCAGAAACTTCTCAATCCATTCAGCCATGACCTGTGTTCTTTTCACTAAAACAATAAACAAGAGCAGCCCTACAAGGATCTGGTAATCCCCCATGTTCTGTCTCATGTAACTATAGCAAAAAAAAACAAAAATTATATATTGACAAACAAAATAATATGTGCTTCTTACTTATGTCCTAGACTAATAATTTATTTTTAATTTCCAGCTTGCCAGGAGGTGGAAAAAGCCAGCGAAAGGATGATTTGGGAAGATGAGAAGAAAGTACTTGTGTTTTAACTTTTAAGCATATGTTCCAAAGGATGGTTATCTCTTCTTTAGCTGAACCCACCTGTTTGCAAGTGCAATACTGTAAAGAGTTCTTAAGTAGAATCTAAACATGAATAAAGGGCAGCCAAAATCAGTGGATGGAGAAATCAGAGAACATGTACAACCGACCAAATAAGACCAGATCTTTTTGTAGATCCCTTGTTCCTGTCCATTTTGACCCCCCTCAAGTCTCTAATGCACAAATTCCAAGGTTCCTGTTTGGTTGTTAAGACAGGACACTCCTTTTCATGTAGAGAGTATAGTATTCAAAGTAACTATGCACTTTTTCCCATGTAAAACATAGTATTTAAATAGCCTCCTGGGATTGAATTATTGTGATTCAGTTATTCTGTTATTACAGTTATTTTTACTGTTCTTTCCTCCCCTCTCTTTCACTGCAGTTGTTGTTGGTGACTTTTGTTCGAATCTTCAAGTGTTTTGGCATTTAAGATGTTGATATTTACTGCAAATTGAAATCAGTTATTAACAGAAAGCATCTACAAATTGAATCTGTTTTTCCTTCAGCTTCATATCTTACCACTCTATTGAATGTCACTTCCAAGTTTCATGTAGCAGCTAGCTAACTTAGATAATAACAATTTAACCTTTCAGTGTGCTAAACTAATAAAAAAATTGTTCTTCAGTCCTGAAACAATGTTACATGGATGCTAAATATGAAACATGACAGCTCAATTTGAAAATTAGTAGCTGATTGAAATCGTCAAGCCAGTATGTTAAGGCAAGCAGTCAGGAGAATCCTTTGCCTTGAAGGAAATAATTTAAAGTTGAAACAAGACTTTGTACTTGTTTTTCATAAGAAATGACAAGCGACAGCAGCTACTAGTTACTTGTCCATTCACCTGTCTGTCAAGTTAAAGAACTCAAAGTATCATTAGAACCTTAAAAACGGTTAATCTAAATCTAATCCATCATTATCCTATGTAATGACATCGGTAGATGTCTTTAAAATGATTGCCCCATCATTTGTAATGATATGATTACTATTTCTTATCGAAAGCTTTTAACACCTTCGGCTTCCATTCATTTTCCTTTTGCTGGTTTTTAAGTTGCTAATAGCTACTGTAGACACAGACAATCCATGTGCTTCTTGTGCTCCTCCTTTTCCTAGTCCTGGCCCACATGTTTAGGTTCTATCTTATATAATTGAGTCGTATTGCACAAATAGTTCGATCTTTTTGTTTTACCTTGTCTTGTCCCATCTCCTGCACAACTTAAAAAGAACTGGCAGCTAGCTCTGGATCAAAGTAACTAGTTACTCCTTACATGATCTTTTTTCTGTCACCTTCCTACAGGCTACAACCTTTTGAGTTTTCCTCTAGAAATGGTTCAATTGTTGAAGATGGTCCCTTTACAACTATTCAAAACACATTCAAAAAGTAACATATATATATCACATTAAATATTCACATTGATCACAAAAGCGGAGGATGATTAATGCTGAACAATGATGATCATTCAATGGAAGATGAGGCCCACCAGTGGGCAATCTCTATATTCCACGTTGTTGAAAACTGGATGGAAGAGAGGTCACAGTTCTTCTAACATATGGTGTCACAGCTACGTGAAGCAGAACTAAATACGTACTTACCATGTTTGCTTGCTTGCTTGGATATGTGTTGAGAAGAGAAACGAAATGAAGAATGAATGGTAATGTCATTCAAGTAATTGAGTTTACATTCGCATAGTGTCTG
>JAOQMQ010000006.1:27056429-27078114 GCA_027563845.1 Erythroxylum subrotundum | reverse complement strand
TTCAAGTAATTGAGTTTACATTCGCATAGTGTCTGTTTATATACTGAACAGTACATCTAGTTATTCTAACTAATTAAACAGCTAAGTACAAGTCTGTAACTAATTACAGATTAGCAATTCAAAAAACAAAGTAACAAATTCTCAACAATATGCCAATTGGATGATGTTAGAAATTAAAGTTTTGGCAATGATGGAACAACATTGTAGCTCACCAACTCATCATTTTCTTCATTTGGGATCATTTGTGCTTGTGTTTTTCTATATATTTCCAAGCCCTACTTGGGTCACTATGTTCATCGTTCATCAAACATTTGCATTATTGACATTTATTAACTTTCCATTTTCCTTTGGCCAACTTGGCTATACTTTCCAAGTTAGGAAGAACATCATCTAGTCTTTTATTACAGAACTTTGGAACTTGGCCAGAAATTAAAGGTGAGGCCGAACTAATTGTTTTCTTCCACGTACCCAAAAATCCAGGAAAATCTGCGTCTGACTATGTTCATCCAATTCAATTGGAACAACTGTTCTGTTCTAAAGTAACAAAGACAGCGTCTTTCCTTACAACAAAGCTGTGATATCCTCTAAATCTTTTCTTGTGATGTGTCAGTGTCCATAGATTAGAGATAACATAAACCCTATAACTTTCCATAAAGCTTAAGGTTCATGAAATTACACCACTTGGCTCAGTCCACCTCATACACAATGATCCAGAAATATGAATCCAACATTTTCTTTTCCACGAAAATATGGCGCTCCAGGTTCACTACATTCGAAGTTCTGCCACGACAGCATATCCTGGAGAATTCTCTTCACTGTATCAGCATAACACATAGACGTGCATGACCCATCCTGATGTTTAATGCTACTTGACAAGGCCTCTAAAACATGATACGTGTCTGCTGCATTTTCTTTTCATATTATAAAGTTTTAACAGTTCTATACCACAAACTCAGTTTACATTGCTCTAATTAACATGAAATGCATGTCCTAAAAGCTCAGTTGAATGCCCAGGTTAGTCAACATATACTTATGGTCCCTTTGTCTTCAGTTTTGGTCTGTCTTTCACTGACTAAGAAGTCTCACCATTAAAGATTGAATTGATGGCTAATAGAATATACCCTACACCTCCAACGAAGCTAAAGTTCCGTGAATGTGTATGTATGTATGTACGTATGCATGGACCATCTCCTGATGACAAATGCTAGGCAAAGAGGTCTTGCAATAAGTTTTTCTTTAATTGATCATTAATTCCTAGAGATCACATATCTTGGAGTTATGTTTCAACGACCAAATGCACTTGTACTAAACAACAAAAGGGTATGCAACTGCAAGAGATCTTCCCAGCTTACATGATCTCTTGACTTTCTCGTTGTTAGTGCAGATGTAGTTCTTAACTTGAAGATAAGGACGTGATCAAATGTATATCATATTCACTTTTGGAGAGGGACCATTGTAGTGAAGATCATGTTTGGGACGGTGTAGCCTATGGTGGTGAAAGATGGGGCCGGTCGATCGATCGACCGGGGACCCACCACCACTTTCCGACTGGCAACGGAGGAGCAAGCCCGCATGGCAAGGCCCTCCCCTCTTGGCAAATTGAATTGCAGTGTTTCTTTTGTCTAGTAAGGAATAATAGAGATAACAAACAAAGATATATTGATGAAGGTGACATTGATTTTGTTTTTGGTCATGTCCTCATCTTCTTTGTTTGCTAAGTCATGTGCTGTCCCTAAGATGGTCTTCAAGAGAGTTGTTGTTCCCACTTGTTTGTGTCTCTAGTCTCTACTCTCCACTCATTAGTTTTCTTCCCTATTATAATCTATACATATACATACATAACAAAACAGGAGGTTGGCTACAATCTTATAGGTCTATAATACTAGAACCAGAGAGGGATTGATATTTTTTAAAAAATAAATAAAGATACTTTAAAAAATAGTCTTTATTTAGAAGAATTAATATTAAATAATTTTAAAATATTTTGCATAATTATGAAATTCTATTATCATTACTAATTTTCATGGGTTAATTTATTTAGCATGAGATACGGATAACACGATAGACAATACATGAGTTGGAGCACCTTCGTTTAATTTAGTCCACATATTTATATCAAAATTACATAAATATACAGATGAGATTTAACGAGATAATGTTGGAATGATTAGAAGATATGATCTTGACAATACATATTTCAAGTACTTCTTTGACATGACAAGATCTAGTGGAACTCTCTTAAGGTAGCAGGGGAAGGCAGTATTAGGGGGACTTCTGATCTGATTCATCTTTTGGTTTCTGAATGTTTCCTGTTGGCTTATATGGTATGAATAAACATGTGGTATTTGTCCCAACTTGCCAACTTGTCCTAACTGAAAATGGGTCTTCCAAGTACCTTATTTACACTCCCATCTGTGCCAATCGTTTTTCGGTTTGGAAAATAAAAATGTTCAGAATTGTTAATTATATTTGAAATTTCATATCACACGTGGCAGCTTATACTTCAAGCTTATTTAAGCTTCCGAAGAAAAATCCACTATCTTGGACTTATGAACAAACCAAGGCCATCCAGCAACTAAAGCAAATTTGTCAGGATTTTCCTCCTTTAAACATTTATTTTTTCAAAAGATTACTATCAACTTTATTTTTTAATACTACAAATGATGAATAAAATGAGTATTAACATTATACAAAATAAAGGTAAACTGTATATTTTATTTTGAAGGATTTCATAAAATTTTAAGTTTGATCCTAACAATTATAGTGTCCAATTCAACCATGTATATTATAAAATTTGTTAACACTAAATCTAGTTTATCTAAATTATTTTAACAATAACTTAAATTTGAATTTCAAATAAATATACATTAAAATATTTAATTAGAAGTTAATTAATAATTACAAAATTAACATATGAATACACTACAAAAGTCCTAGGACTTCAAAATTTTTAATAACAATGTTGATTTATTGTTTTTCAATTATATATAATTGGTAATGATTTTAGAATTATAAAAATTTGAATTTATTAATCTTTATTCAAACATAAGTTAAATTAAATTTTTTAAAGTTAGATTATATCATAGTGATATAAATTAACGAAAGTCTCACATAAATTCGTAATTTGTCTATTAAAAATCAATTAAAATAATAATCATTATAAAAAACTTATTTAAACACTCAATAATATTATTGTTAAAATTAAATTTTAGTGAAAAAGATGTAACTTTTAACTGGAATAAATTTAAACATCATCTTGGAATCACCTACTAGTAAAAGCGAAAATTTAACAATAACGAAGTAAAAAAGGAATTACATGTCAATTCTTATTTCTTACACATGCAGCCGCTAATGTCATGTCCTTGTCTCGCCTGCAATGTCTTTGGCAGTTAATGTTGTCATTGAACAATTTCACCACGGGCAAGATTCCACCCATCAATCAACTTCAGGTTCGAACTAGTTTGGAAAATGAGCAGTCCTGGTTTGAGCTGCAATCTTTGTTTGTTGCAATGATTATGACCATGCATTCCCTAGCAGTAGCTCTGTTTCTTTCCATTCATGTCGAAGCAAGTAGCTCAACCTACAACAAACAAAACTGGTTATAAATAAAGATAGGATTTGCGAGTTCATATTTATTATTTAAAATATCTAAATTATGATTTGTTTTTAATATAATTAAAAATAAAAAGTGAGAAGTGAAGCCAGACCAACCAAGAGCAAAGTATGATCTCCTCCCTACTTACCAACTTAACAGTAAGCAACGCATCGGTGATTTCTGGGACCAATGCCTGAGTTGTTCATTTCATGTTGGTGTTTTCTTCTTCCATGCACCAACCATCACTAGGTTAATTAGCCAAGTCTCACGTCATTAACTCTCTAACACATGCCTTCCAAAGTATGCTAAACCTTGAACTTGACCCAATAATCTTCATCTGAGAGGATCGAACGCTTCTGTAATTCATTGTAATTACGTTTACATCGTTAAAATCTCGAACTGGATGAGTGTCCATTAGGTCAAGTTTCCAAGGGACTCCGGAAAATAGTGTTTTGGGCTGTGAAGTTATCCTGCATTTTGCTTGCTTGCTCTTAATTACATTTGACACGATATGGTCCAATATCATATCTCCATAGTGAAACAGGACTGGCGTAGCAATCACACTCCTGTAACTTTTTGTACCGTGTTGAACAGTGTAGAAGTACCAAATTTATTGAGTAGGGGACCAAAGTATGTGCAAAGGTATGTCTCCAGGACGAACCATTCCTACAAATTCGTGTCTTGGCTCCAGATGAAGCAGTTGAGTGCATGCATGCAACGCAGTTACTACCATCCAGGCTTTGGTTTTGGGTCCATTTTCTGATTGATAAACTTGATCAGGTGGTCCTATCATCGCCACTACCATCTAAACACCATTGTATGGTTCTTACTCTTCCTCGTCACGTAGCACATGTAGATGACTACAAAAGTATAAAGTAACCCACATGGTGCTACCGTGTTCTTCTCTTCTGTTTCAAAGGGAAATTCACTTTTTAGGGCAAGTTAGGTGGTAAGGGGATTCTGCAAAGACTCTCTAACACTTAGAGCACTTGAGTTATTAAAATCGAATCTCCGGAATTCTCTAAAATTTCGCCTTAAAAGTGTGAGTTCATTACGATATTTGAATTCAATTTATTACTCAATTTTGAGTGACTAATTTCTTAAATGACTTATTTAAAATATGTGAGTTACATGTTATTATGTAAGAAAATATACACTTAAAAAGTATAGTAGTGTAAATCTTTTACGAACAAAGGTGGAATTATGAGAAAACTCTTTTTTAATTAAATAAAATAATAAATTCTATATTAAACTTAAAATTTTATCTAATCATCTGATATTAATTATAATTATAAATTATATTAATCAAATATTCAAAGTTTTGATTTATTATAAATACAAATATAAATGATTCATTTAATGCTAAAAGAAATTTATAGTTATGAGAAGACTTTAAAATTAATTTACACTATTGAACATCACATTATCCTAAGTCACATTCTAAAATTTTCAAATTACTATTTCCAATATCTCCCTGTAATTTGAAAATTTCTTTATTATGTTAAATCTAGCTGGTATTCTTTGAAAATCTTCAATCTTTATTACCTTTGTAAAAATATCCACAACTTCATCCTGACTTTTCACATACTTAAGCTCTATTTACTTGTTGGTAATGCATTTTCTAATAAAATGATACCTTGTATTTGTATGCTTATTTTGATCATGAAGCACTAGATTCTTAATAAATGTTTGTGCAAACTTGTTATAAATGTAAATCTCCGTAGCTATTCAATAATTTTTTATGCTAAATAGCATGACAAGTACATGAAGTTGCTATTACATGTTCTACTTCATAAGTCAAAATTGTAACAATATTTTACTTTTTTGAACTTCGTGAGATAGCATAATTACCTTATTAAATTCTTCAAACAAGTTTCAATTATTATGAGTGAAAATAAGATTATCCATATAAAGACAAACAAGCAAACTGTCTTCATTATTATGAATTATGATGTAAAGAGCATATTCATTAAGGCATTGAATAAATTTGTTCTCTTGAAAATACTTGTCAAAGTGGTTATTTCATGTCCTTGGTGCTTGCTTCAATCTAAATAATGTTTTCCTCATTCTTAAAACTTTTTCTTCTTGTTCCTTAATCACATAACCTAATGTTTGTTCAACATAGACTTGCTTTTCAAGATGACAATTAAGGAAGGTAGACTTTACTTCTAATTGATAAATTTTCTATTTTATTTAAACTGCTAAGGAAATGAGTAAATGAATAGTCTCTATTCAAGCAATAGGTGCATAAACATTACCATAATCGACTCCATGCTTTTGCTGCTTAGATTTTTTTTTTACCTCTCCACGAGCATTCTTCTTCATCTTGTATACCTATTTGACTTCAATGGCCCCTTAGCAATAGTTGTTTCCCAAGCATAATTCTTTTTAATTGTCTTGATTTTCTCATCCATGGCTAATCTCCACCTTTTATCTCGCATGATTTCTTCAAAATTTAACAACTCACTATATACAAGAAGACAATACAATTCATTATCTTCAAGAATAACTTTATCAGATCTTGCATAAATGTCTCGTATATCTTTTATTTTCCTTAAGCTCCTACTTGAACTTTCTTTATAAGGTAACTGAAGTGGTAAACGAGGTGAAGTTATTTATTGTACAAGCACCTCTTGTTGCTCTTCTTCTCAAAAATATGAAAGAAAATTTTAATTTTCTTTGAGCAAGCGTCCCAATTCCACATAGTTTTTTCATAAAATTTAACATCTTGACTTATCACTACTTTATCACTGTTTGGATTGTGTAATTTTTATCCTTCGGATTGTGAATCATATCCAATAAAGACATGTTTAATACTTTGATTATTAAGTTTAGATCTTTCTTGGAGTGGCACTTGAGCATATACAGTGCTTTTTAAAAACTCACAAATCATATGCACTCGGTTTTATTCTACTATATGCTTCTAAAGGGCTTTGATCTTTGATATTTGATGTTGGAGAGGGTTAGGCAAGTACACTGCACAATAAACATCTTCAGTCTAGAAATCCTTAGATATATTTTTGGCCTTCACTATGCATCTTACCATATTAAGGATGATTTTATTTTTATCTCAACTATTATATTTTGTTATGGCGATCTAGTTAAAAGGATGATGGATTGCATGAGTTTAAAAAAAATCATTAAATTCTTTGGAAGTAAATTTGTATTTTCAATCAGATCTTAAAGTTTTGATTTTATAGTTACTCTCCTCTTTTTAGAGCAACTTAAAATTCTTAAAACCAACAAAGCTTCTAATTTTTGCTAAAGAAAATAAAAGTTCTCCTACTAAAATCATTAATAAAAAGTAATAAGTATTTTCTTACCAAATGAAGGTTGATTTATTGGTCTACACACATTAGCATGCACAAGTTAAAAAGGACCAGTTGCTCTTGATGTTGCTTTTTAAAGAAAACTCTCCCTAACATGTTTTCCAAAAACAAATGCTTCACATAATTGACGAGGATGGTTAATTAAAGGCATCCTTTTGCCAACTTCCATTCTCCTGTAACTTTGAGAGCTCCAAAACTTACAAGTGGCTAAATCTCAACCAATACCATGCTTCATCTTACAAATCAACTTTCAAACATTTTGCTTCAATTGTTTTGATGTTAAACTTAAACATCTTATTCTTTGAAATAGCCACCTTAGCAATTAAATTAAAGTTTTGATTTTTGAAGTTAAAATTTTTTATTTTTCATAAGAATTCCATACCCCTTTTCAAGCAATTGACCTAAACTAATCAAATTGTGACTACCATATTTAGAATAAATAAGAATTATACATTTTCGTTTAATTTATATTTTTTACTTGTCTTTAAAGAGCATTGCCTCTTATCTTCTTATCAAGCTCTATGAATTTCCCTTTGTATCTTCGTATGTGATTGCATATACTATTATTCAAATACCACATACTACCAACACTTTTTTCTTCTTTGATGCTTAATAGCATCAATGTTAACTCTTCAACTTCTTTATTATCATTAATAAAATTACTATTTTCTTCAATATTATTAGTGGCATTACAACATCTCCAAGAATAATGACCAATTTTATGACAATTAAATTACGCAATTTCAAACTTATTGTACCTCTTTCATTTATATTTGAATAGCAGTCTCGTCCTCGTCCTCTTATTCTTTCATGTCATCTTTATGATGGTTGGCTTCTCTCTTCGTTGTTTATGTTGTCTTCATTCCTTCGTTGTCTTCCATATAGGTCGCGACCATTTCCTCTTTCTCGTCCAAATCCTTTAAATTGATTCTTTTCTCCTTCATCATTGTTTAAAATAGTCTTAACTTTGAGAACATGCTCCAATGATTCTTCTTGTCGTCTCTTAGTATTTTCTTCATAGACTTATAAAGATCTGTCTAATTATTCAATGGTCATTGAGTCTATATATGTCGACTCTTCAATGACAAACATTATATAATCAAATCTGGGAGTTAAAGAATGAAGAATTTTCTTCACATCATGAACATCTTCTATCTTATCTCCATATTTCTTTAATTTATTTACACTCGCCTTCACTCATGTACAATAATCCAAATTTGATTTGAATTTTTTCGTCTCTAAAACTTCAAGATCACATCTTATTGTTTGAAGTCTTACCTTTGTTACTTTATCAACACCTTGAAAAAGGCTCCTCTAAATATTCCATGCTTCCGTTGAATTAGTAGCATCGGCAACCTTCTCAAATATTTAATCATCCGAACGTTAATGGATAAGAGTGAAAGCTTGTTGATCATTTTTTCTTATCTCAGACAAAGCTTCCTTACTATTATGAGATAATTTTTATTTATTTTAAGGCTTCTCGTAGCCTTTCTTTGCAGCCTCCCACATATATTGAGAGCCAGACAAAGCTTTTATGCATAGACATCATTTCTTATAATTCTCCTTTTAGAGATGAGGAAATTAGAAGGAAGCAAGTCCATTACTTACAATTTCTTACTTTCTTTATAACACTCTTCTTTGTACTTTAAGAAATAAGACTATAATATCACTTTGTTAAGAAATGAGAGAGCGGAGAATAAAGAATAAAAAGAGACTTTGTTATAAAGGTGTTCATCCTCAATTTACAAAAGATCATAAATATAAATATAAATGAATCAATTAATACTAGAAGACTTTTGTGGTTACGAGAACACTATTAAATTAATTTACACTGTTTCTAACACCACACTTTCCTAAAGAGTCACATTATGGAAAATTTAAATTACTTTCTACAAATCCTTTATAATAAATTGAGCATGAAGGGCCCGAATGACTTGCATGATCAAATTAGTATTGTTTTATCTTAAGTTTATGTCATTAACTTAAATCAAAGAAACTGTAGGACTCATCCATCATTAACAAAAAGTCAGGGGTTCGATCCTTGGTTTTGGGTATGGAGCAACCTTAAATCCTTGAGTTAGCTGTTCCACCCTGTGAGGTGCCTACAAATCAGCGAAGGGATTAATCATTGGGTCCGCCGGTGGATACCCTGATCTAAGACAAAAAAAAAAAAAAAAACTGAAATATCATTACTAGTATTGTTAATAAACAATGAGGGATCTATTTAAGAAGCTTTGAACCCAAAAGAAATTAAGGGCTGCGTAAGATAATGAAACCATCTCTTTTACACCAACTTGATACCATAAAGCAAATTACGCAGGAGACAATCATGTGGATTACGATATAAAATAAATCCTGTTTTTTAGTAGTGGTTTTTAATTTTAATGTTTTGTTCTTTTAAATAAAAAAATAAAAAAAATGTTTAATTAAGATTTCTAATATAGAAACTGAAAAAAATTGTTTAGTTGAAGTTTATAATAAAAACTAAAACTAAAATATTTTTAATTTTATCATCTTGTTTCTTTTTTCAGTTATATTCTTATGTTAATTATTTTTAATATAATATATTATGTTTTAAAATTAATTAATTCTCGTTACGATTAGAAATAAAATATATGAATAGTTATATAATTAAAGAAATTTGCACATTAATTATATATAATAAAATTCTATAAATTAGAAAATTAAATTAAGTCTTCTAATGTAATTGTCTATAATATAACAAATCACACATAAGGCCTTTTGTGTGATGAGGAAGATAATCATGATATCCCTTTTGTGTGATGAGGGCGATATCCAGTGAAAGCAGTATTTAGAAATTTGCAGAATTCTTTCTTAAAGCCATTAATTTCAAACTTCATTGTCGTCGTTGTCGTTGTCAGATCCTTGTTGAGTTCGATGAAGATGAATGTTCAATTAACGTAGCACGTGGATAATGTCGAGAGAGATGACGATGATCTAAAAATTGCAGGACCATTCATTGTACCTCAACTAGGAAATATACACAATTGAATGTACTCAAGTCTGACCAATTTACGCCCAAACTATAACTAACGTGTTCGCAAAGAACACTGATATTTGATTGATCAAATGCTCTTACAATCACTACGATGCATTCATTATCCATTTGAAATGATTAACAGTGAAATGGGTAATTTTGAGAATTGGCTTGATCTAGACTTCTAGCTCAGACGTTCTGAATTCAACTTGAATTTCATAAATTTAAGTCCAAAAGATTTTGAAGTAATAAACAAATATTAAACATCGGCGGGCGGATAATATGTAAACATTTGAATATTTTTGCTTTTTTTTTTTCCTACTTGAAAGAAAGATAGAAAGATGAATACCAGGAGTTAGCGGAGAGAGAGGAACGGTGAACAGACGAAACTGGAAGATCCATCGACGAGTATTATATTCTCAGACAATGCCCAGAGAGCAGCAAACAGATTCTTCCTCTTCTCTCTTTGTAAATGCATTCTCTTCTCTTTCGTCCGAGAGAGAGATCGTGTGAGAGAGAGATGATAGAGAGAGTAAGAACAGTGGCCAACAGGTATCCGAAAATCTGAAATTAAATTTCAGAAGCGTATTTGATCCGAAAAATATTTGCCCCGACTCGAATCACCCGACCCAACTAGTTCCACCTGGATCACTCAACAGGACTTGAACCGACTTGACCCGAGACCATGCATACAAAAGTATGTTTTTTACGTTACTGTAAAATTATTGAGGTTTTTTTTTTTATTTTTAAAAACAAGAAATGGCAATAATTCTCAATCAAATATATTTTAATGACTTATTTATTTTTTTTATAAAAATAATTTAAGGATGAACAGAAAATATTGGAACAATATCAAAACAAGAAAGAATAGACCGGCCTGTTACTTCTGGTCCAATACTACCTCACGACGTCGTCTTGTGGGAGATGCAATGAAAATCAGTTCTGGAGCAACTCTGAAATGGCGATGTTAGTGAAAAAACGCCATAATTTCGCCTTCTTTTTCGAGTCCCAAATCCATTGCATATCAGAGGCGAGTAGTGACTCGCTCTTATTAACAATTTAAATGAAGCTATTGCAGTGGGGCCTGTTACTTGCTTCAGTTTCTGGACTGTTCTTGATTCTCAACTACATCACCGGCGTGTCCGATCAAGGTACTTAATTCGTATATGTATGTGTGTGTGAATGGCTGTGAATTGCATGAATGAAGATTTTTTTGTTGTTCATTTTGGTGGGTTTCTTTTGTTTTGTTTGAAGGAGGTGTAGTTGATGAGATCCGACTGCTATCGAACGAAGATGTGGACGCATTGCAATCTCTACAGAGTAGTTTCAAGAAGTGTGTGGTAATTTTTTTCCTTTTCCTTTTCTGTGAAAAAACTAATGGTAAAGGTTGGACCTTTGGTTTGAACTGATCGGTACATCGTAGTGTATAATTTTGAAGTAGCAGTCTGATGTGAAACAATGGCTTTGGTTTGATTCATTTTGTTTTTAATGGTGCAGAGAGCAAATGGACTAGGTTTACAAGCTGTCACTGGCAAGGATAGTTGTCAGGTCATCATGAACTTCCCCAGTGATACTGTGCCTATGTGGGTATGGCTCTTTCTTTAAGTATTTTGCTAATTCTGCTGAAAAAGCAGCTCTTCATGTCCTATTCCACAGAAAAATAAAATGGTTCAGTACATAAATTAATAACTTAGCATATAAGAATATAAACGAGTTCTTTGTTTTAACTTTTGCCTGACGATTTACATGTAAACAGAAAGACCCAACTACTGGGGAACTTGAAGATTTGTCCTTTGAATTTAACATTTGTGAAGCTGTTGCTACGTGGGAGCAGGTGAGCTAATCCTTTCTGTTCCTATTTGTCACTAGTCTACCATGGATTTAAATTTGTTCTGTAGTTTAGCTCATATCTTGCTCTCTCTCGACTTGAGTTATAATGATAATTGACTTATTATTTAGTGAGTGATTGTCAGGTGCGGAACAGTACTACGATACTCACCAGGGAGTACATTGAGGCTTTACCAAATGGATGGGAGGACTATGCATGGCGTAGGATTAACAAAGGAGTAAATCTGTACGTCTTACTACTAACTTGTAGTTAAAAGAATGATTATTTTAAATGTGGTTGATTGAAATATAATCTATAGAAAAGAGAAAGGGAATGACCTGTAATGTTTTCCAACCTTTGACTGATATGCTTCAGTAAAGTAGCTTTTTAAGAGACAGCAAATTGACTAGTTTCTATCTTCACTAGTTAAATTGAATTATTTAAACTATTAAATATCTAAGCAGCAATTGTTGATGGATTTCATCTATTGTTTGCTGAAGTAATCGCTGTCAGAATAAAACATTATGCATGGAGAAACTCTCATTGGTACTTCCGGAAACACCACCTTATATACCAAGGCAGTTTGACCGATGTGCTGTTATCGGTAATTCAGGAGATCTCCTGAAAACAAGGTTTGGAAAGGAGATAGACAGCTATGATGCTGTTCTGAGAGAGAATGGTGCGCCCATCCAGGTTAGTTGTTTTGTATATGTTGTAGGCAACCTTCTACTTTCTTTCACTTCAGCCTTGTCTATTGATTTTATTAATTTGTTTTGCAGAACTTTACAGAATATGTGGGCCAGAAAAGTACATTTCGTCTTCTTAATCGAGGGTCTGCCAAAGCTCTTGATAAAGTTGTAGAGTTAGATGGTAAGCTCATTGGTTCGTTTATTTCAAGGCATTTCACATCTTACTAAAGTAATGCTCATTGGATAAATCCTACAGAAACAAGGAAGGAGGTCTTGATAGTCAAAACAACAATACATGACATCATGAGCAAGATGATTCGGGTTTGTTACATTATACTTAGTATTTCCATAGGTTTTATCTTTCTCCTAATGAAATGGAACTGGAAACAGCTGATATAAATAAAAAAATTTCACGTATGCTCACTAGAGCAAATTGTCTTGTGCATGTGATTTAGAAGCTAAGAATTGTTTAGAAGTTTTAACTTTTGCTTTGAAATTGATCTTGTAAGTTTGATGTTTAGCTCTTATATAACTTAGTTTTATCATGCTTTTACATGTCCTTATTCTTTTTATGTCAGTCTTATCTGGCATAAGTAAAACCATTGCAAATTATGGTTTTATGTTTCCCTGTTCTGTGTTGCACTTCGTCAAACATTCTTTGTGTTTTCTTTCCGTGCCCCTTTACTTCACTTGGTCAAACTTACAGGTCATGCAAAAGATATACTAGTTATCCCTTGTATTGAAGTCAATCTAAAATTTAGATCTTACCAACAGTTTGGAAGTCAGTCTTCTTTTTTTTCTCTCCTAGCAGTTAACATGCTAATAGTTTACATCTTTCTTATGCAGGAAATTCCAATAAACAATCCAATATATCTCATGTTAGGTACATCTTTCGGAGAAGCAGCAAAGGGAACTGGATTAAAGGCTCTTGAATTTGCTCTCTCTGTTTGTGAGACAGTAGACATGTATGGTTTCACAGTGGATCCAGGATATAAAGAATGGTATAAACCTATTTCAAGTATTAATATCTCTGAAATATTTGGTATGCACAACTTTTATGACTTTATCTTACCAGCAAGATTTAAAATTTCTTTCAGGACTAGGTATTTTTCAGAATCTCGAAAAGGGCATACTCCTCTGCTTGGAAGGGCTTACTATCAGTTAATGGAATGCTTGGGTGTAAGCCTACAAATCTCTGACTTTCTTTCATACATGCATTCTCTCCGTCTCTGAAAATTTTGGATTATATTATCTGACATAAGGAATTGAGAGTCACCATCAATTCTCCTTAACAAGTGAGATTAATTTTTTTGTTGTTATTGTCTTACGTCTAGGAAAGCATTAACATTTTGATACCAGCTCCTGCCGTGCTCGTTAAAGATGTTTCTTGTTCAATAGTATAGGCATATTGTCCTATGTGAAAAGATTATCTTCATGCTGTCTAACATTCCTTATGTTTTTCCCTAGCTTATCAAAATCCATTCTCCTATGCGAGCTGAGGCAAACCGTGTTGTGCATTGGGTACCAAGCCAAGATACAATTAGAGCTGCTAGAATTGCCTCAGAGAAATTGTTAAGGTAGATCTTTTTATTTTGTGGTTTATGATTTCATTGCCTAGCTGTTATCGTATCAAAGGTGCATATTCAATAGATGATAGTTACTTTTCATCTTATATGATAATCCTTGAGCACAAAAGTACCAGAAAAAAATGCTATGGTTTCGATAGAACATTCAGGTTTACTTTTAGCAAGTTGACCAAGAACTTTTTGCAATCGCAAGTATTGGGTTGATTGGCTCATAAAGAATAACCTTGTAAATTGGAGTTCAAAAAACTCCTACTAGTGATGTCCGACACCTTTGATGCCCACATCCATGTTATATATTAATATTGCAACTTCATGATTGTCGCTAGATGTGTTTTCCTTTGATTATAGTGGCTTCATAATAGAGTCGATCTGCTTCTGAGTAGGTAGAGTTGTTAGATCTTTGTCAAATAGAAGCTGTTATATGTGAGGGACCACTTATTCTTTCTTCACAGGAGGGCGGGAGCAGGATCTGAAGACCCGCTTCGTACCTGTTCCATTACACGGAAGCAAATCAAGAGGAAGTCTACAGCTGTTTCAGGTATTCGCAAATCTGCCGTCAATCATCAAAAGTTTGTGAGAGGCACAACAATGTATCCTTTGGAGCACAGTCCTGAGCATGGTTTGCTTTGCATTTTGCCCAAAGATTGAATCTGCAAGGCACATAATAACCTATAGAAAGCCGGTCAAGTGGGCATGTTCTGTCAAAGTCAAACATAAACTGCACTGTAGGTTAATGGAGAGTCAGAAGAGGCTGCAGATGATTGTTTGAGAGCACAGATGTCTTTTCCTGCTGGCCTTGAAATTCTTGTCTTCAAAATTTTGTTGATTTTGTATCCTAGAGAATTTTTGGTTGACCTACAGTTGAAAAGGTAAATGTCAAGGACGTATTACTGCAACCATCAATCTTGTAATAGAATCACTTCCTTCTAGCATGTCATCAATCTTGTAATAGCTAAGTTTTAAGTACTTTATCCTGGTTTCAACCAAAAAGTTGAAAATGAAAACAATCGTCGTTTTTGTCTCGTGTCATGTCGTTTAATATGCTTTCCACGTATGGGTTTAGGAGATAGACTCGCCTCTACACACAGAAAATGCACATTTTCATATCCCCCGAAGTAAAGGACATGTGTCGAACACCCACATAGCCTCCGCACACACTGGCTTCTCCACGGCTCGAACTCATTTCCGCTACTTCTTCGATTTACTCTCCCACCACCCTATTCTCTTACCTTCTGTGTCTCTCTCTGTATCTATACATGTGTGTATTGAGGCAGGCATTAACGAACTAAGTTACCAATATAGTGATTATTGGCAAAAAGCGTTTCTTGGATCTCGAGATTGTCGTCATTCATGGCAGAGATACAGCCACCGGAGGGCCATCTCAACGGCATCGGCGGTAGTGGCAGCGGCGGCGCTTCTAACGCCGTTACTTCCTCCGAAGCCGTCGGTTCGAAACGACAGAGAAGACCTAGCGTTCGGTTAGGCGAAATCGGCGGCGACCATCTCTACGACGCTGTTCAGGCTCGGAGAACCAGTAGTAACAGACAGTGGAGGCATAACAACAGCCTATCTCTTGATCACAGTAGAAAAGATTCAGGTAAAGGTTCAAAGACTCGAGCTTTAACCAATTTAACAACCTCTGGCGACTTCGCCGAAACCCTAGGCGATGATAAAGATCCTAATTTGGATTCGGTAGCAATTGCGAGCTGGAGGGTCAAGGATTTGAAAAAAAGGGCCTCTAATGCCACCACAAGACGGGTCCGATCCAATTGGGTCTCAAAAATTGGCGACGGAGGTGGCGCCGCCGCTGGTGACAATGTTGACGGAGATGAGAAGTATAGTGGCGGTGAGGATATGGAGAATAGTTTTAGGGAATTTGATATGGAGAATTCGGAGAGTCCTTTAAAAGAGAATAGTCATATTCATTCTCTTGAGAATTCGGGAGATGGGAATGAGAGGGAAATTTATTACAATAGAAGGGGAATTAGGGCTAGGGATAATACTAATGATAATCATAATCGTCATTTTGATGGGATTGAATTGTCAGGTCCGTTGGACAATGATGCAAGGGACTATAGGAATGATGGAGGAGGGTGTGTTGGAGGAGAGGATGGGGTGAGGATTTGGCTTAATAGTATAGGGTTAGGAAGGTATGCCCCGGTTTTTGAAATTCATGAGGTGGATGATGAGATTTTGCCAATGTTGACTCTGGAGGATTTGAAGGATATGGGGATTAATGCTGTTGGGTCGAGAAGGAAGATGTTTTGTGCGATTCAGAAGCTCAGTAAAGGGTTTTCTTGAATGGTTCTGGGATGAACTTGTAGTTTTGATTTTTGACAGAGGATCATATCTCAGCCATGGTAATTCAAGTTGCAATCATGTCTGGAGATAGTTTGAGCTATTTTGTTCTGATCTAATACTAGTAGAAATAGTTTTTTCGAACTTTGGTAGGATATTTTGATTAGTGATTTCGTTGCACTTTATGAATGCATTTTAAAGTTCGGTGCAATGTTCTAGTTTATGGCATTCTGATGATTTTGTTGGAAGTACCTGTGGTTAAGTTGTTGAACCTAAACCTGTAATGCCTATAGGTTCTTGGAGAATGATGAAAATGGAAATGCTTTACTACACTCAAGATTAATAAAAGTATCCAAAATGAACTCCAAGTTTTATGTCATGATACTTTGATTTTCGATTTCGAATCTGTACATTACTTTTTGTTTATCAAACAACCTTCTCCTTTGGAAATTTGATACTGTATTAGCAAGTTGTTTGGTGACAAGTTTTAAATGTTATATTCAACAGCCATTATGTAACAGGCATATGATTTTTCGTTACTTGTTCTTTTAAACTTCTGGATGGAGTTGCAAACTTGAATTTACGTAGTTGTTTTCATGGATATATTGATTATAAATGGAGCTCAAAGTGGCAAAAATTTTCTTATGTGAGAACCGATCTCTGGTTGTGAGCTGAAGTATTCATAGGAAGCATTGGATCTAAGTTATATGCTCAAGGTTGTTCAATTTGATTAAAATGACTTCTTTTATGGCATGGAGAAATGAAGCCATTTGATTATGAATGGAGCTCAAAAGCAGTAGTTTACACCTTTTAGGGTAAAGAGTGTAAACCATCTTGGGAATATTGGGTATTTGTGTTTACTATTCAGGTTGTTCTATTTTTACTATTAGCTTTAGTATATATGTTGCATGCTACTTTTTATGACATGAAAATATGGTGGCGACTAGTCCAGGGCTTGACAACTGAGCTACTTACCTACTCGGCGTCATATTAGGCAGGCATTGCTTCGCTTTGGAATAAAAATTTGTGGATTGTTGGCAATACAAACATCTCCTGCTTTGACATTTGATTCTTTATGTCATCTTATTTGAATTAGAAGCTCTGTTGAGGAAGTCATATTTTTTAGAAATGAAGTTCACCCTTATGTTGACTTGACCTTGATACTGGAGATTTTAGGTGTGATATATTAGAAACTTGATTTCCATTCAAGTTTTGCTGCCTCTGGAACTGCAGTAACTATTACCCCGAATGGAAAACTGCCCAATACAATCAAATGTGAGGCAATTCTTGAATTTAGGGTATAAACCATGAAAAAAGCTATTAGATAGTGTTTTACTCGTATGGTTATGGAGATTTAAAGAACTATATATTTTGGACTAAGCTGCTAGAATTTGAGTTGTAAGTCGTTCTCTTGAGGATTTAATAACGTTCATTAGCATCTTCCTCTAGGCAGCAATGCCAGGAATCTAAATCGCTTAAGTCAAGCGGCTTCCTCTCTTCAACAGGTAGTTTTTGGGTCTTAACCATTTAGCATTATCAATGCCTTTGGACTACTAGCCATTGATGAAATAACTTAAAGAAAATGGTCGATTTTATAAGAATATCAACAAATAGAGGATATTGCTATCCTATCATTCCGGTTGATTTTGATTGCTGATGCACCTGGCCAATCATTCATTTTTACCTAAATTGTCTTTAAGTGTAATTTGTGAGTACTTCGTCGGGTCAAAAAATGGCAAGCATAAAATTCTGACGATGGGAATTTACTAACTTTGCTTGAGGATTAGTTTCAAAAATAAATGCAAGCTCGTGTTGGAGCATGAAAATTTTGTACTAGTTACAACGGTTAGTAAGCATAGGATTGCTTTTGGAAATAGAAATCCTAGGTATTTTTATCTGGCAACTCGAATTCGATAGAGTATAAGCAAAACGTGGGTACTCCAAGATGAAGATGGTGAGCTTTTACAAGGATATATTCTTAATGTTGATCACTATCGAACTCGGTACATTGAGGATGAGTTTAAACTTTCCAAAATTTAGATCGACGAATCCGGATCCTTTGTCTAATATTATGATGTCTTATTCTGTCCCGTGAATCTCAGCCATTTATTTATGTGGATCTCTCGTGGATCTCGCATAAATGAACGTGAAACTTGCATAAATAAATGACTGAAATTCATAGGATATAATAAAATACCATAATATTAGACAGAAGATCTCGTCCCTAAATCCACCCCCCAAATGAACTATTTGAGAATTTTGGAAGCACAACTTAGTAGTGCCCGAGAAGTTTGGAAACTAATGTAGACATGGAGGCCCTTAAAGCCTGAGTTTAGATGGGCTAAATCTTGCAACTTTACGGTTGAGTTAAAAAAGCGTAAGCCCCAGTGTAAACAACATTTTGGACTATGTTGGAAGCACAGCCTAGTGGTCAAAAGTTTGGAAACTATGGAGGCCCTTAAAGCCTCGAGTTTGGATGGGCTGAAACCCACACTTTAGTAGAAATGACTTTATTTGGTTGATTGCAAACTGATACACCATGACCGTAGTGAACCAAAAGGAAAAGATCACATCACTGTCTTTGACTATATTTGGTAATATATAATTAAATAAATAATTAAAATATTTATGTACTTTAATTTTTTATAAATCAAACTAATAAAAATTTTAATTAAACAATAACAAAACTATTAATTAACAAATTCCTAACTTTATCAGTCTCTAACTCTTATAAGAATATTGAACGAAATACTAACATATATAATATTCATACTTTTATATTTTTTTAAATCATGTCCTTATAAGTTATTTTAAACATAAATAGTTAATACTTACCAACTAATTTTACCAAACATCAAATGACAAACAGCTAATGTAATTCGCTGGTCAAATTAGCTGGTATAGTATCATCTTCCACAGTTCACACACGGTTAACAAAAATATGTTAAGACTTATAAATATCAATTGAATTAATTTTATTATTTAATTTTAAATCACTAATTAATAAAATAATATATTTTAAATACTTAATTTATAAACTATTATTGAGTTTACATTAAAAAATGTTTTATTTATATATAAACAGTCTTAATAGATACAACTTTTTATTTAATATATAATTGCAAATATCTTTTTAATCTATTATATAATTGTAATCGAGAGGTTTTTTAGGGAATGATTTAAGACTATAAAAATATAAATAGAGTTGTTATGTGCTATTTGATTTGATTTTGTTATTTTATTCTTTTCTTTTTGATATTTTGGTTAATGTTTATTTTTGTTTATTAAATAATGCCAGCTAAAATTTTATATTTTATTTATATGATGAAAATAATTAATATAGCTAAAAAATGAATTAAGCTATTATAGTTTTCAGTTTTTCACTTTTATTTTTTAAAATATAAACAAAACTCATTAATATAATTATATTTTTATCACGTATTACGTAAAAATATAACTATATTTGGTTGCAAGAAAAGATCACGTCACTGTCTATATTTTGGTTCCACGTTGGAACCGAAATATAGTCAAGACAGTGACGCTATTTGGTTGTGACATAGATCTATGTCACAACCAAATAACGTCACTGTCTTGACCATATTTTGGTTCCATAGACGGTGATGTGATCTTTTCCTTTTGGTTCCACCAGGCCTAAATCCTCTCGCCCCCTTCTCCTGGCCCTATTTTGGCTCCCTCCCATATGAGTCATCTATCTCCCCATCTGAGCCATCCATTCATGTGGGTTCAGGGAAGGGCCAGAGGATCCCTCCCCGGTTCCACCACGGTTGCAGCCAAATATAGTCCTCGTTAATTAATCAATAGAAGGAATGCAGATAAGAGATTCTCAACCATGGCATATAATAACTCACGCTGAGTTCATTAACAAGGATAAATTAACAGATTTTCTAAACAGTCGGATAACAAAGACACTCCGCGTGATGGAAGTAACAGAATTATGTAAAAGCACAAGCACGAATCAACTATGTCTTGCAGCAGCTCAATGCAAAACCTAGTATTTTCCATCCGTGCTCCTTCCTAGAAGATTCCCAATGACTTGCTGACTATAGTAGTATCTGTCAGAAACCATACACGGTTCATAAAAAATATGTTAAAGACTTATAAATATCAATTAAATTAATTTTATTATTTAATTTTAACTCCTATTAATATTCCTTCTTCGGCACTTTCATGTGAGTGCTAATGGATACCGGATCAGTAACCCCATCTCTTAGCCAGCAGCAACGTTGGACACAGTTTCCAATCCATGTTTTCTTTCACATGCCCATGAGGTTCAACCTCTTCGCAGACACACCTATTCATGGAGTTCTTGTGTTTCTCATTCCCGTACTTGTGAGTTTGGTCGGAATTAAATATGAAGGGAAGACGCTTACACCCTTCGAAACCCACCCTGTAACCATCACGATTTCAGTTATAAGTTTACTTGTATACTGTTGCTTGGCATATGTTCTTAAGCAAGCATTAGTTTCAACCAAAGCTTGTAGTCCTTTCATGACATTTTCAGGTTCGCTGTCGGTGGTTTCACTGGCATCGTTGCTACTGCCTGAGCCGCTGCGCGTTGCTTTATATGCATTTTACAGTTTGGTTTTGGTGGCAGAATCATATTCATATGGCACTTTTCACAAGCTTAACCGTTGGATTCGTCGGATAGTTGAAGACCATATCGTCGCAACGTCAGCTCGTCCTAGCTAGGATATGGCCGTAAGAGCTGGTTGAGTCAAGTATGAGTCATGTTGTGTGTTTGATTAATAAGGGCTTGAGTTGAGTATGAGTTATGTTGTGTGTTTGATAGAGTCGAGTATATTTCTATTATATTATTAAACTTGTATTCGGTTAAAAACACAGAATAACTAATTGTGAGGAACATCTATTCTTACGCTTTGGGAAATAGATAAAACTAATCCTGCCTATTTTTATCACTTTCACCGATAACTAATCTTCTTTTTCGTGACAAATTTATCCTTCTCACGATTAACCCTTCCGAAACTTCTTATACTTCTTCGACGTCTGAAGTTTGAGCTCTCAAGCTCTAACCCAGATAGGAAGTCTACATTTTCTGGCCATTTCTGGGTTTTGCGTGCAGATTCTTGCTCTTCATTTTACTGCTACGGTTTAGGGTATCTAAATTGTGCTTTGTTTTGCTTTTCTTTTTCAAAGCAAAATCCATGCTTCAGTGTTCCTCCGGATTTGTTTATATGTTCCTTTTTATTACGACTCGACTTTGGTTTGGTTCCTTGTTTGTTTGTTTATTTTATTCCACTCCTCTAGCATGTTAAAATTAATAAAATAAATTAAGCTTGATTCTAGAATAATCTTGGAGGTTCTAGCTACAAGTCCCTTGGTT
>JAOQMQ010000006.1:27035666-27046079 GCA_027563845.1 Erythroxylum subrotundum | reverse complement strand
TTTTTCTATTTTTGCTATTAGCTTTAGTATATATATTGCATGCTACTTTTTATGACATGAAAATATGGTGGTGACTACTCCAGAGCTTGACAACTGAGCTACTTACCTACCCGGCGTCATATTGGGCAGGCATAGCTTCGCTTTGGAGTAAAAAGCTGTTTTGACATTTGATTCTTTATGTCATCTTATTTGAATTAGAAGCTCTATTGAGGAAGTCATATTTTTAGGCAATGAAGTTCACCCTTATGTTGACTTGACCTCGATACTGGAGATTCCAGGTGTGATATATTAGGAACTAGCCATGAAAAGAGCTATTAGATAGTGTTTTGCTCGTATGGTTATGGAGATTTAAAGAACTATATATTTTGGACTAGGCTGCTAGAATTTGAATTGTAAGTCGTTCTCTTGAGGATTTAATAACGTTCATTAGCATCTTCGTCTAGGCAACAATGCCAATAATCTGAATCACTTGATGAGTAGTTTCAAAAATAAATGCAAGCTCGGACCTCGGAGCATGAAAACTTGTACTAGTTAATCCATTTTCTGAAAAGAAAGAATTCTCTTCCTTCATCATTTTCTGGCTTTTTTAAACCTTTCTTTTTAAGCGAGTGACGGGCTATTTAGTGAACTGTGATAAGAATATAACTATATTAATAAGTTTTATTTTATTTAAAAGATAAATAAAATTAAAAAATTAAAAATTATAACAAGAAAGTACAAGTAGAAAATAAAGAAAGGGTTACGGTAATTAAGTTTTATTTAGAGAGGAGGTAGAGAGAGAGAGAGGGGAAGAGGGAGAAATTTTCCTTCTCCCCTGTCGTAATTTTCAGTTTTTTACTTTTGTTTTTTAAATAAAAATAAATTTTTTTTATTAAATTACTTAATATCTGACGCTACAGGAGCAACCGACTAAATAAAAATAAAAATTATTAATGCATCGCGGAGAGATAAAGTCTCGAGATGTGACAATCCACAACTCGCATAACATGTTTTGAAAGTCAGAAGAAATTTTTTCAAACATGATAATCCACAACTAGCTTTGGGAGTACTTGTTTTTTCTTAAGCCACAACCTTTTTCCTCTCTACACAGTCCACAATCTTAATAATTAACTTGTTAGTTTTAAGCTTTAATTGATGGATACACATAATTATTATTCTTTATTTTTTGATATTTTGGTTAATATTTATTTTTGTTTATTAAATAATGTCAGCTAAAAAAAATATTTTATTTATATGATAAAAATAATTAATATATCTAAAAAATGAATTAAGTTTTATTTAGAGAGGAGGTAGAGTGAGAAGAGAAAAGGGCCATGATTTGTATTTTCTATGGCCATTAAAGTATTTTCCAACTTTGGTAGGATATTTTGATTAGTGATTTCGTTGGACTTTATGAGAGCGACTAATCCTTTGATTAGAATTCTTTTAAACGTCTGAACGGAGTTGCAATAACTTGAATTTACATAGATGCATGTATAGAGCTCAAAGTGGCACAAAATTTTAGATTGATAGAATAAAGTTGAACAACGAGATAGCGAATTCAAACTAGTAAAATCACACCGTTTTCAGAATGCAAAGTACACTGTAGCAGAGCTTCAGAAAGCGAGCACACGCACCAATTGTAACAATAACTAACACCAAGTTTTCATATAAATGTGGCCACGCCCTGTTTTCCATTCACCTCACCGCCTTACCCCTAGTGGCCAAAGAGTGCCATGGATATCCAACCAAGAACCCCATCTCTTCTCCGGCAGCAACGTCGGACACAGCTTCCAAGCCTTGTCTCCTTTCACAATCTGATGTGCATGCTCTTCACGGACACGCCTTTTCGTTCAGTTCTTGAGTTTCTCTATATCGTACTTGTAAGTCTGGTGGGACTTAAAACTCGAGGGAAGACCCTTACCCCTTTCGAAACCCACCCTATAACCATCATGGTTTCAGTTATAAGTTTACTTGTATATTCTTGCTTGGCATGTGTTACCAATCAAGCATTACTGTCCACGGAAGCTTTTATTCATTTTAAGACATTTTCAGGTTTGCTGTCGCTGGTATCGCTGGTATCCCTGATACTGCCCGAGCCACTGTGCGTTGCTTTATTTGCATTTTACAGTTTGGTTTTGGTGGCAGGATCATATGGCACTTTTCACAAGCTATATTGTTGGATTCGTCGGATAGTTAAAGAGAAGCTTGTGAATGGATTTGGTGCTCGGAATCGTACACTTCTGCTTCTGAATCTCAGAGATGTTTATGGATTTGGTGCTCGGAATCGTACACTTCTGCCGCTGAATCTCAGAGATGTTAATCGATCACCACCACATGATTGACTGTCTCCAGGAACTTCATTTACACCATATCGTCGCCAAGTCAGCATGTCCTAGAATATGAACCTATGAGCTGGTTAAGTATGAGTTAACTTGTTTGATTTCTAACAAGATTATGTTGGAATAGCATAGCAAAGCGCATTCTTTATAATATGACACAACTCCGTGTGTGGGTTGCGTGTGTGTTAAGTATGAGTTATGTTGTTTGTTTGATTTCTAACAAGATTATGTCGGAATAGCAGGCGGAGGGAGTAATAGTTCCGTTCAAAATTCGGGTTGCTTTTTGCATGATATGATACTATGAGCTTATGATTATTGGTAGCCTCGTCCTTATAGTCCTTGGTTTCCAAGCATTGAATATAACTATTATTCTCTTTTCTTAAGCATTCAATTTTGTTAAGGACAATGATGTCGGTCCACTTTGACCATTGTCATTCTCAGACATCATAAATCCACACGTAATATAAACTTTGATTTAATGAAATTTATTTAATTTATTAACTTCTAATTAATGTACTTAAATTTAAATTAAATTAAATTGAAATTAGAAACTTAATTAAATAAAAATTAAAGTCATTTCTTAGAAATATTTATTATTTTCATCATATAATCCATTTCAAATAGATTTTATACGTCAGGTAGGTGAGTCTGTTCTCCCCCTCATATTATATATATCCAGCAAATTGTAATTGATTATAAATGTAAGCTAGTGTTGGAGCTAGATATAAATAAAATGCCACTGATCACACTCTCTCCATTAGGTTGATAATTTGGATGATAAAGAGTTGGATTTAAGTTTTAAGTCGTCAAATTTAAATATTTAAACACTAATTTTAATTTTAATTTAATTTTTTAACTTCTAATTAATGTAGTTTACTTAATTGGGCTTGAGGAGGAGTTTTAAAAATAAATGCAAGCTCGTGTTGGAGCATGAGAAATTGTACTATTTATTAATGTTTTAAAAATCGGACCGGATATCAAATCGGTCGAAAAAAAAGTTTAAGATTTAGAGGTTCAACCGGTAGTGAACTGCTATAAAACCGGTATATAATAAATAAGAAATAAAACGTAAAAGAATAAGTAAAAATAAAATATTTTATTGAAATAAAAATACACCAATGTTTATTATTATATAATGAATTAATAATAAATAAATATGAGTCTAATATAAATATTAAAATAACAATAAAAATCAAAATTGTATTTCTGAAGGAGGTTGTGTCTCATCATCGTCAAAAGCTCCAAATTCTTCAACGCTATTTAAAGATTCGTAAACTACGCTTTCATCTAAAGTATTTGCATCAACTTCTTCTACTGCATTAAAATAAATTACAAATTAGTAATGTATGAAATTATTCTCAATTGTAAACTTATAATACAGTATAATTTTAACTTAAATATAATCAAAATAAGATATGAACTGACTATCAGTAAATGTTTTTAATTCATTCATTGTGACAAATGTATTTTCTTCATAAATCGTCTTTTCAAGTTCATTATAATCAATATCAGGCGATGGTTCTTCTTCTTCGATCCAAAAATTAGTATGTTCAATACAATTAATATCAACTGGATCATATGTTCTCTTCTTACTAAACGATCTGAATACATAATAGAGAAATTATAAAATCAATAAAAATAAAATTATTGAAATAAAAACAAAACTATAAAATAATAAAATACCAAAAAGAGATGTACGTTGGGCTACATAATATGCTTTTGAGAAACAAGCTTTTAAAGTTAAAAATGAATAAAAACACAATAGATCGAGTTTGTTGCGTATTAATTTAATCATCGCCCATTCCCTTCTACAGCCATTAACTCCATCTGATTGGAGGGTAAATTTACGTTAAAGGATGACAATTTTAGTTATTTTTTAATGGGTTGGTTTATAAGTCAGTCTCAGACTCAGACTAACTTGAGATCTAATTGTTTTAAAAAAATATATCATTTTTTAAAAGAGTTAATTCTTAAGTAAGCCTATACTTGAGCAAGCTAGACTTGAATATAATTAAAAAATAAATTATTATATATTTTAAATTTTTAAAAAAATTATTTTAAAAAATTAGCTCACGAGTAACCCATGATCATCCCTATTTACATTTAGAAAGGAGCATGACAAAATTGGGTAGGTATAGTTTGATGTCTTTGTGATACCAAAACAAACTTGACAAGAAGATTTGAAGTTTACTGCTAACATGTCAACCTGAATGGAAACTGTTGGCTACGTGAAACTGTTGATGATTCCACGCCGTGTGTGTTAAAAATTAACAACAAGAGAATTTAAAGATAATGTAAATTAATGGGAAATAAAACATTTATGTTAATTTTAAGTTTGAAAATACTATAAAGTATTGAATAGACAAACTATCTGAATTCGGAAGAAGAAGAAGGCGTCATTAAGTTGGGGTGTTGAAAAGACGGGAAGGGAGAGATGCTCGGAGGAGTAAAGAAATAGTAGTAAAAACCGGATCGGACTGTTCGATTCGGCCGAAAAAAGTTTAAACCGATCAGTTTTTATATATAAAGGTTATTAGGTAAAACCGAATCGGATCACGGACTGATTCAAACATTTTTCGGTTGGACCAGACGGTTCGGTCCGATTTTTAAAACCTTGATAGGTACAATTTTTTTATTTAATATGTAATTGAAAAAAAAAATTTCTATTATATAATTTTTATTTTTAAATAAAAATAAAATTATTAATATAATTATATTTTATTATTGTGAATTGATAGAAGTCTTGAAACAAGATTTTGCAGCGGTACTGTGTACTGAAAATTTTATATCGTTCCACAATCGCACAGTCCAAATTTGGACTGAATCGGAACTATTTGGACTGTGCGATTGTGGAACGATATAAAATTTTCAGTACACACCGCTGCAAAATAATCGGAACTATTTGGACTGTTCGATTGTGGAATACTGGAATGATCCAAATCAAGTACCGCGAGAAGCGAGTGAGCGTGGCAAGGTCGGTGAATCGGCAGCGCGTTATAGTCTTGACCCGAATGCGTTATGTAATTGTTGACCTTTCGCCCTGGCCCTGTTCTCGTACGACATACATACTTTCGTGTACGGAATTTGGATCATTCCACGTGACAACTCAATGCAAATCTTATTCCTCATTTTCCATCCGTGCTCCTTGCTAGAAGATTCCCTTGACTTTCCGATGCCCGAAGAAGACCGGAATATTTACAGGATTTAAAATTAAATAATAAAATTAATTTAATTGATATTTATAAGTCTTAACATGTTTAATGTAAGACTTATAAATATCCGATATAGAGAAAGGATGGACCAATAGAATGCTTACATGTGGATCGCTATCCAATTCTAGAATTTTCCATGTTTGAACTTCCGCCAACGCTTTGAGTACCCTCATCGTCTAGTCCATTTCAAGTAGATTTTATTTCTTAGAAACAGAATCTGATAAATATAAATATTTCTTAGAAATATTGATTATTTTCGTCATATAATCCATTTCAAGTAGATTTTATACGTCCGGTAGGTGAGTCTGTTCTCCCCTCATATTATATATATCCAGCAAACTGTAATTGATTATAAATGTAAGCTAGTGTTGGAGCCAGGTATAACAATCCGATGCTATTGAGCAAAACATTTCGTTTCGTATTTATGTGGACGAAATGAGGTAAAGTAATAGTAAATAAAATAAAATATTCAAAAACAAAACACAATTATAGAAAAATTATTAAAATAATGTTAAAAATTGTATGATAATTGAATTAAAATTTGAATATATATAGTTTGATTCATTACCTTATAATTTATTAATATTAATATTTTTAATTTATTGTCTTTTAATTTGAGGACATAACTAAAGATGTTATTGCTCTCTTTTTTTTTTATTTTCTTTGTAACGAAATAAAAATTCATTAATAATAAACTTATATTAAGGGTAAATCATTTAAAAGATTGAAAAATATACCAGGCAATTTCACACATCATCCCAATGGAGAAAAATATGTGTGAAACGAAAACAATATCTCTGTTGCAGTTATATAATCCATAGTAGAGTTGTCTAAGTTGGATTCATTTAATGATTATTTATGTGATATAATATTGACGTGTTTGTATTGATGTTCTATACGTTAAATTAAACTGTATGTTAATTATTTGATCATTTTTTAATGTTCGTACATATATGCACGTGTTCGCAGGCTCTGTTTTGTGTTGAATAGCGTCGATAATCATCCAATCTCATCCATCTTCTTCGTAATCTGTGGCTATCTATTCATTTAAATAAGTTGTCCAACTAATATCTATTATATGTTTTGCTTTAATAGTACGAGTATTTTTGTTTGGGTTTGTTATAACAATTTGTACTAATTGATCGAGAAGTAGTAATTGGATGAAATGATGTATAATTATGAATGATTTTAGGCGTAATAAACTCTTAGGATGGTATATAGGCTGGAAACTTGTGATGCAGCTCTCATGAGATTTATCGATGAAATATTCCATGAGCCTAGGAGTCAGAGAGAGGTCCTTTTCTCGATTTACCAATGTTTTAAAAACCGGACCAGATATCGAACCGGTCGAAGGAAAGGTTTAAGATTTAGAGGTTCAACCAGTAGTGAAACGCTATAAAACCTGTATATAATAAATAAGAATTAAAACTTATAAGAATAAATAAAAATAAAATATTTTATTGAAATAAAAATATAACAATGTCTATTGTTATATAATGAATTAATAATAAATAAATATGAGTCTAATATAAATATTAAAATAATAATAAAAATCAAAATTATATTTTTGAAGGAGGTTGTGTCTCATCATCATCAAAAGCTCCAAGTTCTCAACGTTATTTAAAGATTCGTAAACTATGCTTTCATCTAAAGTATTTGCATCAATTTCTTCTACTGCATTAAAATAAATTACAAATTAATAATGTATGAAATTATTCTCAATTGTAAATTTGTAATACAATATAATTTTAACTTAAATATGATCAAAATAAGATATGAACTGACCATCAGTAGATGTTCTTAATTCATTCATTGTGACAAATGCATTTTCTTCATAAATCGTCTTTTCAAGTTCATTATAATCAAGATGAGGCGATGGTTCTTCTTCTTCGATCCAAAAATCAGTATGTTCAATACAATCAATATCAACTGGATCATAATTCTCTTCTTACTAAACGATTTGAATACATAATAAAGAAATTATAAAATCAATAATAAAAATAAAATTATTGAAATAAAAACAAAACTATAACATAGTAAAATGCTTGTTCTTCATTCTCATATTATAAGGAACGTAAACAAAGTCATTAAGTCTTTGATGTTCCAAACGATTTCGTTTCCTTGTATGGATACATTCAAAAATACTCCAATCACGTTCACAACTTGATGTAAAAGTTGTTTGACTGAGTAACCTAATAGCGAGTTTTTTCAATGTTAGAACATTGTCACCGAATGATCTCCACCACTCATTGTATTTTAAATTAATAATTATGATAAAAATATATATTATTAATACGTAAATAATGAATTAAAAATAGAAGAGATGTACATTGAGCTACATAATATGCTTTTAAGAAATAAGCTTTCAAAGTTAAAAGTGAATAAAAATACGATAGATCGATTTCGTTACGTATTAATAATTAGAAAAGCTACCTAATGATTTTTTTTATTTATTTCAAATCAGAGAACATAAAAAATTATTTAATTAAACTAACATTAAGATTAGATCACAATTTCAAATGCACAGTATATCTCTATTTGATATAGAAGTATACCTAAGTATAGTTTCAACTAATTATTGCAAAAAAACCATAAATTCAAAAATTGCAAATAATTAATAATTTAAAAATTTTCATAATTCCCTATTTTTACTTCATCATTTATTTTAAAATAAGGCATACATTTGTAATGATAAAATTCCAATAAAAAATTATTCCATATGATGGGTGTATATATTTTAGTTACTTCTTTTATTAATCTAATTTTCCTTACATTGTCCGCTACTATTCTATTTCAGATATTAAAAAATAAAAAGCAAATTTTCTCATTCACAGAAAAAATAAAACAAAAAAATTAACTTAGTAAAAGATGAACTCTCTCATTTTTTTAGTTCTTATGGTCTACTGTAATTGTATTTTTATTTTTCTTCTAATTTATTACAAGGCATTATATTATTACAAAAATCATCTTCATTCTTTTCTTGTTTTGTGCGTTACTTTGTACAATTGACACCGTATGTACATGCAATACAAACGCACAATTAAAAGCACATTTGATACGGTGCACTTAATTGCAATTGAATAACAGAACTAACTAGTCTCTACCTTCTCTTGAGTCCTTCCTTCCCGTAATCACGCGTTTTATAATTGTTACTCAATACTTTTAGGTGAAATCGAACCGGACTATTGATCGGTTTAAATTTTTTTTCCGGTTAGACCGGCCGTTCCGGTCCAGTTTTTAAAACATTGTAATTTACTAGTGCAAACAACGCCAAGTACTTTAGTGTTTGTTTGAATTTAAACTTAGTATAAAAACTTATACTAATTAATCGAGAAGTTGTAACTTGTAAACTCACATATAATTATGAAAGATTTGAAGCGTAATAAACTTTTAAGACAGTATATAGGGAAGCTTGTAATGTAGCTCCCATAAGACTTATCGGTGAAATATTCGATAAGCCTAGGAGTCAGAGCGAGAAGTCCCTTTCTCGATTCACTGGTGTAAACAACGTCATGTACTGATACGAAAACCCCAAGAAAACAATGTCCTTGAAACCCCTTAATCCTATTGAATCAAAAACCTAATCTTTCTATTCTAAGAACATGCTAGATTAAATTCCAAATCATAAGTTTGAGACCCAATCTCAAAGAAATCAAAAATCAATTTGCGTTGCAAGTACTTACTTATTGATGCAAATCAATTTCTTGAAATAACCATGAAGACAATCACATCTCACTTGAAGAACTCAATTCCGAAATTTTATTCATCATCCAAATCTGGAGTTACAAGGATATAATAAGGTATAAATATCTTGACCAAGTCCTAACCCTAATAGGAATGGCTTTGCAAGCCCATTTAATGAAAACTAGACTAATCTTAACAAATCTAGGAGCATCTAGCCCATTGAACATAATCTGATCCAAGTTCTTTTAGGAATGGGCTAAACACATTAAAACAAATAAGTCTCAAGATAACCCAAACAAACAAAGCACATGTTACCAACTAAAAGAACAACCCATAAACTAATCCTTGGGCCTAAAATAAGAGATAATAAATAACAAGCCCAAATTATAAAAAATGCGCATAAATGGCTAAGTGTTAGCCCCTTCCAATGCCTCCTCTATTAAAGTCACAAGCTTGGGCGTGCCTTGGTGTCCCTCGATGGATGTTTCGGCCTCCTCATGTACTTGACTTGTGATTGGGCTTGAACAAAAGCCTACGTTGCTTATTTAAGCCTTGAAGTTTGTTGCGTTGTAATTGGACCACTTGGCATGTGTAGCTTGTCGGGTTGTAAGGTGTGGAATTCCATTGCGAAGGCTGGTTGTATCATCCCCTCCCTCCTAAAAAAAATCGTCCTCGAATTAGAGCCTACATTATTAAAGGGAGAGAGATCAGTAACATTAAAAGTAGCGGACACTTGATACTCAACTGGCAAATCAATCATGTAGGCATTATCATTAATTCTCTAAAGCATTTGGAAAAGCCCATCACCTCTAAGATCCAACTTGGACTTCCTTTGCTTAGGAAACCTCTCCTTCCTGAAATGCACCCAAACCCAATCTCTAGGCTCAAACCTCAACAACGTCCATAGATATGTCAGTTCAAGGATGTTTAGGCCCTGCTTGGTTGGATGTTAATTAATAAAATAGAATGGAATGGAATAAAACGAAACAGAATAGTTTATAATATAATGGAATGTAATATAATGAAAAGTTGTTTGAGAGAGATGGAAAGGTTCATAATATAATGTAATGAAATGTTGTTTGGAAGATAGATGGAATGAAATGTAATATATAATAAATAACTTTTATATCCCTTATATTAAAATGGTAGTTGCAGGAGGTTTATTATTTTATTATTAATTATATAAAAATATTAGT
>JAOQMQ010000006.1:27021609-27035566 GCA_027563845.1 Erythroxylum subrotundum | reverse complement strand
GAAAATTTATAATAATAATAAATAATAATAAAAATAATAAAGTTAATAATAATAATAATAATAAGAAAAATTTTATATAATAATAATGATAAGAAAAAAATTAATTTCGTATAATAATAATAATAATAATTTCATATTGTTTTAATTAGCAAAAACATATTTACTATGACGACTCATTCATTGCTTTGATTATGACCGGACCAATGTGTAAAAATTGCTTAGCATAGATAAGTAGGTATGCGGGACGAACTTGTAAGACCAACAATTATATCCGATATAGAGAAAGGATGGACCAATAGAATACTTACATGTGGATCGCTATCCAATTCTAGAATTTTCCATGTTTGAACTTCCGCAAACGCTTTGAAATTGAATACACTCGTCGTCGGGGAATGATCCTCTGTCTCATAAACGGTGTACCTACCTGTTCCAATACATTCCAGTTCCACCCACGTAAATAAATGGGTGGGATATATTAAGACAGGATAGGTAGAGACAGAGGATTTGAAGGACTCGTCGTCTCATCCCCTTTCAAGTGGATTTTGTACGTCAGGTAGGTGAATCTCTTCCCCTCCTCATATTATATCCAGCAAATTGTAATTGATTATAAATGTGAGCTAGTGTTGGAGCTACGTATAAATAAAATGCCATTGACACTCTCTCCGTTAGGATGATAAAGAGTTGGATTTAAGTTTAAGTCGTCAAATTTAAATATTTAAACACTAATTTTAATTTAATTTTTTAACTTCTAATTAATATAATTAAATTTAAATCTCGTTTTCTTCCGAATAATATCTCTTTTTCTTTTAAATAATTTCTTCTTTTTTTGTCTTTCTTTTTGGAATTATAGAAATAACAACACTGGTGAAAGTCCGTTCGAGAAGCTCCTGATAAAAAGACTATTTTATAATTTTGCAATTATTGATTAAAAAATTAAAATTAATTATCTTATCAACATAAGTCATTTCTTAGAGATATTGATTATTTTCATCATATAAATAAAACGTAAATTCTTAACAAACACTATCCCATAAACAAAAATAAATATCAACCAAAAATAAATTATAAAACACCAAAACAAAATCAAATAGTACATGACAAATTTGTTTACATTTTTTATATTTTTAAGTCATTCGCTAAAAAAATTCTCAGATACAATTATATATTAAATAAGATAAGATATTTAAAATTATTTAGTAGATAAAAAAGAAGATGTGTATATTAAGGTTGTTTATCATCAGTAGTTTATGTATAAATGGAACAATGTAAAATCAATAATAGTTTATAAACTAAAACCAGGGAGCTAAAAAGTCAAGCATTCGTTAGGTGTAATTCTGTGAGTGCTTCGTCAGGTCAAAAAATGACAAGCATAAAATTCTGACAAAAGGAGTTTACTTAACTGAACTTGAGGAGTAGTTTTAAAAATAAATACAAGTTCGTGCTAGAGCATGAAAAATTGTACTAATTACAAAGGTCAGTAAGCAAAGGATTGCTTTTGGAAATAAGAATACTAAATATTTTTATCTGGCGACTCTAATTCGATAGAGTAGAAGCAAAATGTGGGTACTCCCAAATGAAGATGGTGAGCTCTTATAAGGATATATTTTTAATGATGATTACTATCGAATTCTGTACATTCAGGATGAAATATTGGTACTTCGGTTGGAGGCAAACATGTTGTTAATCTTGTAGCCGACGACGAACGGTTGAGTTAAAAAAGCCTAAGCCCAGTGTAAACAAAATTTTGGACTATGTTGGAAGTACAGCCTAGGGGTCAAAAGTTTGGAAAAGTATGGAGGCCCTTAAAGCCTCGAGTTTGGATGGGCTGAATCCTACACTTCACTAGAAATGATGGGATTTAGTCGGCAGTGACACCTGTCACTAGAAGGAATAAGGTGGAGAGAAGAAGAAATGGGATCAAATCTCCGGCGTCAAGAAGAAATTAAATGTCTTTTTTTTTTTTAATTTAAATGTCCAGGAAAAAGATTTGTGAGATGAAATTTAACTGGGGTGCAAAACAAAAGAGATCGCGTAGAAGATCACGAAGGTGATCATCAAATGCAGCTTTCAGCCGGTGTAACTAAAGGATCCATCCATAAAACCATTGATCTTTTTTGCTGTAGATCGAATGCTACAAATTAAATGAAATACAGGGTTAGATTAGAAGAGAAACCACATATTCTGTTGTCTGTAACAATCATTCAAGTTTTGCCACATATAGAGTAGCCTTGTAACATTGTAATTGTTGAATGTAATTGATTGCCCTCATGTTGGGTTCACCAAGTTGTAATACAGTGTTTGACAAGAAGTATAGTGTTTTGGAGGTAATGAAAGACAAGAAGCCTTTTTTGCCTCTTTCCATATGCTCCTTAGAAATTAAATGTCTTGATAATAACATAAAGCACAAATCAATGCAAAGACAAGTACGGAGAAGAAGAAACTTTTAATGTCCAATGACTTAACGCACAAATCAATGAAAAAGACAAGTAGCGTCGAGAGACAAAAGACACAGAGTGAAGCCACCACCAGGGCAAAAATACTATCGGTGTCACCAGGTAGGTGTTACTGACGATCATATTTGATATCGCTTTCAAGACTTTCATGAACACGGCTCGCGCTAAGCGATATAGTTGAATGTCATTACCAACCCGTAAAGACATGCACAAAGAAATAAAAGGTTTGTGGACTCAGAGACACTATGAAAAAAAGATTGCGATTTTCATACGTCCAGAGACACGACCAGAGGCACTACGTCGTGTCTCTGGACTATAAGGAAACTAAGACAAGTACGAAGTCGCAATCAGAGAGTGTCTCCGAGTCCACAAAGCTGTTTCTTCTTTGTGAGTATGCTCGCGTTCTAGCGACTCGATTTGGCTTGGGAAGAAAAACTTGACACCAAGTTGCCCCATAAATGTGGCCACGCCCTGTTTCCCATTCACCGCCTTTACCCCCAGTGACCAAAGAGTGCCATGGACATCCCACCAGCAAGCCCATCTCCTCTCTGGCAGCAACGTCGGACACAGTTTCCAAGCCATGTCTCCTTTCACAATCTGATGCGCATCCTCTTCACAAACGCCTCTTAATTTTCATTCAGTTCTTGCGTTTCTCTATACCGTAATTGTAAGTCTGGTGGGAATTAAATGTCAAGGGAAGACCCTTACTCCTTTCGAAACCCACCCTATAACCATCATGGTTTCAGTTATAAGCTTACTTGTATATTCTTCCTTGGCATGTGTTACTAATCAAGCATTACTGTCTACCGAAGCTTTTAGTCCTTTTATGACATTTTCAGGTTTGCTGTCGCTGGTATCGCTGGTATCCCTGATACTGCCCGAGCCACTGCGCGTTGCTTTATTTGCATTTTACAGTTTGGTTTTAGTGGCAGGATCATATGGCACTTTTCACAAGCTATATTGTTGGATTCGTCGGATAGTTAAAGAGAAGCTTGTGAATGGATTAGGTGCTCGGAATCGTACACTTCTGCCGCTGAGTCTCAGAGATGTTAATCGATCACCATATGATTGACTGTCTCCAGGAACTTCATTTACACCATATCGTCGCCAAGTCAGCACGTCCTAGAATATGAACCTATGAGCTGGTTAAGTATGAGTTATGTTGTTTGTTTGATTTCTGATAAGATTATGTCGGAATAGCATAGCAAAGCGCCTTCTTTATAATATGACACAACTCCGTGTGTGGGTTGCGTGTGTGTTAAGTATAAGTTGAGTTGTTTGTTTGATTTCTAATAAGATTATGCCGGAATAGCAGGCGGAGGAAGTACTAATTCCGTTCAAAATTCGGCTTGCTTTTTGCATACTATGAGAATTAAACGAAAGTAGATAATAGATAATGCCAAAAAGGAAATGATCCTATGTTTCTTAATCTATGGAAGATTAATAAAAGGTACAGATCTAGGTGTCAAAATTTTGTTAACAATAATGATGTCGGTCCACTTTATTTATATTTTTATAGTCTTAAATCATTCACTAAAAAACTTCTTGATTTTATTATTTAATTTTAAATTACTAATTAATAAAAAACGGGTTTGGTATTTGGATATTCTTTATATCAACGATTTGGAAGCCCCTTTACCGTTATGTATAAACGTACTAATATGTTTTAAATACTTAATTTATAAAATATTATTGAGTTTACATTAAAAATATGTTTTATTTATATATAAACAGTCTTAATAGATGCAGTTTTTTTATTTAATATATAATTGCAAATATCTTTTTTTATCTATTATATATTTTTAATTTTTAAATAAAAATAAAAATTATTAATATAATTATATTTTTATTATTGTGAATTGATAGAAGTCTTGAAACAAAATTTTGCAGAATGGATTGCGGTGTCTACTGAAATCGATGTGACAGTCCCAAATTGGGAATGAATGGAAACTGTCACAATCACAACCGATAGCAGAATGATCCAAATCAAGTATCTCGGGAAGCGAGAGCGTGCCAAGGTGGGTGAATCGGGTAGCGCGTTATAGTCTTGACCCGAATGCGTTCTGTAATTGTTGACCAATCTCGTAAACTTTCATATATCAGAATTTGGATCATTCCACGTGATGGAAGTGACAGCATTATGTACTTTGTCTTGCAGCAACTCCTTGCAAATCCTAGTCCTCATTTTCCATCCGTGCTCCTTCCTAGAAGATTCCCTTGACTTGAAGAAGGAATATTTATAGGATTTAAAATTAAATAATAAAATTAATTTAATTGATATTTATAAGTCTTAACATGTTTAATGTAAGACTTATAAATATCCGATATAGAGAAAGGATGGACCAATAGAATACTTACATGTGGGTCGCTATCCAATTCTAGAATTTCCCATGTTTGAACTTCCGCCAACGCTTTGAGTATCCTCATCGTCTAATCCATTTCAAGTAGATTTTATTTCTTAGAAACAAAATCTGATAAATATAAATATTTCTTAGAAATATTGATTATTTTCATCATAAAATCCATTTCAAGTAGATTTTATACGTCAGGTAGATGAGTCTGTTCTCCCCCTCATATTATATATATCCAGCAAATTGTAATTGATTATAAATGTAAGCTAGTGTTGGAGCTAGATATCAATAAAATGCCATTGACACTCTCTCCATTAGGTTGATAATTACATAGGATGATAAAGAGTTGGATTTAAGTTTAAGTCATCAAATTTAAATACTTAAACACTAATTTTAATTTTAATTTAATTTTTTAACTTCTAATTAATGTAGTTAAATTTAAATCTCCTTTTCTTCCAAATAATATCTCCTTTTTTTCAAATAATTTCTTCGTTAATATTGGTCATATTTGACAAATAACGGATTGCATTAATTAAATAAATAATATATATTTAATTAGGCTTGTTTTTCCATGATATGATACCATGAGGTTATGATTATTTGTAGCTCGTACTGATAGCCCTTTGTTTCCAATGCTAATCTTTTCTTTTCTTAATTATTATTTATTCTATGAGAATAAAACGAAAGTAAATAATAGATAATGTTAAAAAGGGAAATGTGTCCTAACCTACGAATTATAATTAACAGTTACAGTCTGGTTGGTTGAGGCTATTACCCATCCAGAAAATGCGCTGTGGCGACTGGGTGCGGCGATGATGTTAATATATTTCTACGTTATTATTAAGACAAGGTTTTTATTTTTCATTGAAACATATAAAAAGTTATCTAAATAGATACATAATACCAATTAAAAAGCTAGGTATTGACGTATCATTTGTAAGAATAGATATATATACGTATAATGTTTGCCATTGACTAATCCAACGGAAAGAAAGACTAGTAGTATAACAATCCGATGCTATTGAACAAAACATTTCGTTTCGTATTTATGTGGACGAAATGAGGTAAAGTAATGGTAAATAAAATAAAATATTCAAAAACAAAACACAATTATAGAAAATTTATAAAAATAATGTTAAATTTTGCATGATAATTGAATTAAAAGTTTGAATATATATAGTTTGATTCATTACCTTATAATTTATTAATATTAATATTTTTAATTTATTGACTTTTAATTCGAGGACATAACTAAAGATGTTATTGCTCTTCTTTTTAATTTTCATTGTAACGAAATAAAAATTCATTAATAACAAACTTATATTAAGGGTAAATCATTTAAAAGATTGAAAAATTTACCAGGCAATTTCACACCTTCCCCACGGAGAGAAATATGTGTGAACGAAACACAATATCTCTGTTGCAGTTATATAATCCATAGTTGAGTTGTCTAAGTTGGATTCATTTAAAGATTATTTATGTGTTATACTATTGACGTGTTTGTATTGATGTTCTATACGTTAAATTAAACTGTATGTTAATTATTTGATCATTTTTTAATGTTCGTACATGTATGCACGTGTTCGTAGGCCTTGTTTTGTGTTGAAGAGCGTCGATAATCATCCAATCTCATTCTTCTTCTTCGTAGTTTGTAGTTATCTGTCCGCCTAAATAAGTCGTCCAACTAATGTCTACTATATGTTTTGTTTTAATAGTATGAGTATTTTTGTTTGGGTTTAGTATAACAACTTGTACTAATTGATCGAGAAGTAGTAACCAGATGAAATGATGTATAATTATAAATGATTTGAGGCATAATAAACTTCTAGGATGATATATAAGTTGGAAACCTGTGATGTAGCTCCCGTGAGACTTATTGGTGAAATATTTCACGAGCCTAGGAGTCAGAGGGAGAAGTCCCTTTCTCGATTTACTGGTGCAAATAACGCCAAGTACCTTAGTGTTTGTTTGAATTCAAACTTAGTATAAGAACTTGTACTAAATAATCAAGAAGTTGTAACTTGTAAACTCACATATAATTATGAAAGATTTGAAGTATAATAAACTCTTAAGATGGTATATAGGCTGGAAACTCGTAATGTAGCTTCCATAAGACTTATCGGTGAAATATTCCACGAGCCTAGGAGTTAGAGCGAGAAGTCCCTTTCTCGATTCACTGGTGTAAACAACGTCACATACTTTAGTGCTTGTTTGAATTCAAACTTGGTATAAGAACTTGTTCTAATTAATTGAGAAGTTGTTGTTAGCTCAAAATTTATGATTAACAATTTTGATAATAACTGTATAATACTTCAAAAGTAAAATTGGATTGATGATAATTGTATAATATTTCAAAAGTCTCTCAAGACTCTCGCAGGGAGGTAAGTAAGAAAAAGGCAAGCACTTGTCATCGAACTTTATGCCTATTCCTGATAATTAAACCACAATCCCTTGAAATTTATTAATGTGATTTGTCATAAAAGTACCTTCTTGATATTTTATCTACACTAAGGTAAAATGATTTATTATTAAAGATTTTTTAGGCAAACAACTCCTTGAGCTTCTTTCATAGCGTCTATGCGTGAATCTCGGTACAGATTTGGTTATTCACATTATTTTCAACAAATTATCGAATAAAACTACATACTTGTTTGTGCTCAAATGTCTACTCCTTATTCGTTTTTTTTTTCCAGATTTTATTGTGGTAAATATCGGTAAATGCATTTCAGTGACAAACAGAAGATTTTTCATCATGTTCTTCCATATGTGATAGCTGGAGCCATTTAGGTTAATCATCTTGTTTATTTTTGCATCCATCTTCGATGAGAAATTCTTTGATACAGAATCGAACCTGACTCTTATATCACTTGTTGGAAAAAATTAACGAATTTTATCTCATAGGCAAAATAAGCAAGTAAATAACACACATAAATTTAACGTGATTGACACTTTAATTTGGTTTATGTCCACAGGTCAAACTCTGAATAAATCTTTTACTAATAAAAATCACGAGTATAAAGAGTAAAAAATTACATAATAAAATAGTGACACTTATACACAAGGTGTCATTTGTTTTTGTATAAAAGAATCAACTTACTAAATTTCCACTCATCTAACATTTTGACTGTAACAGAACTATAATGAATACATAAACTTCATCTAACATTTTGACAGAAGTACAGTGAATACATAAAACTTTTCAATAGAAAAGTAAGATTAATCAACTTCACCGTGTCGTCACATACCATTAAGGCATTTACCGGTCGTTGATAATTTCCTTGTCTCACTCCTCTTTTGGTGTAGCCTTAAATTTAGTGTTTATAAATAAAATCATCAAAGTTAAAATTGAAAATCACAAAACAAAATGTTACATTGAAATAGAATTTGAAGGCATGGGGAACTGGTTCTATTATCCTTCAGCCTATATAAGTTATTATGATGATGCTAACATCCTTTCTAGAATATATCAAAAAATTTCCTTTAATCACAAATAACAAGTATGTTTTTTCCTTTATTAAAAAATTCATAGCGCTAATATTTTTGACAAAAAGAATAATAATGCTAGTGGTTACGACGAAGAAGCCTGCCACATTGAACCAATAAGAGATGTGATAATGTAACTTAAAATCATCCAAAAGCTTCCAACTCACCACCATCGACGTATTGTAATCTTGCCCTTGCTGAAAGAATTGACAATCATGGAAGGGATGCAGGTCTGGCCTGAAAGATATGAGTCAATTGCCTATGAACCACACCGAACCACCATCATCTCCAAGCTTCGTGCAAGGAGGCAGGCATGTCATAAGGTAGGACATAGGCAAGTCATCCTTGGCTATCTAACACAACTCTTCATCTCATACAAGACCTCTCTTCATTCCTCTCCTGATTTCTGATATGGTAATGGCCAATCGGCGAGCCTTTATTTATAGCTAGAAAATGAGGAGTTATTTACCTTCTCCCTCAACCATATTGGGCACTTCCCACTTCTTTTATCGATCTCATGGAGCATATTATGATCATGTCAACGTATCAGAAATAGAATATATTCCGAGGTTAGAAGCGACCAACTGAATCCATTAATGTTTGATCTTCTGCTTGTTAGCTGTTGTTTTCTGAGGCTTAAAAACCAATTTGGAAATAAGAAAAAAGTTAACAGACGATCAAAAAATTGCAAAGCCTTAGCCTCTAGTTCTGTCCATGTACAACATGTTGATCCAACAACTTGCAGTGAATAAGTTTAATATTGCACTTCAATTTAAATCTTTCCAGAACTCATTGTATGATTTTCATCTCATTAATCAACCTTTACACTGAATGTGATATCCCAAAATGGGAAAGGACTGCCGTAAAATAGTGTGTAAATATTGTTAGTCCTGAACTAGCTTCCATGAATTAGTTGGTTCTAATCAACTCTCTTTACAATGATCCTTATGCACTCATTATTCTCCATCTCAATCTCTCAACCAGTGTTCTCTTGCCCACCCAAAGAGGAATTTGTCAACGCCTTCTTTGCTTCATCCATTTGGTGAAATTTTCAACCGCAGAATCTCAAACACTTAGCAAATAATTTGGATGATATGTGAAGTTATTCCAAGCTTCTTCACACGAAAAGTAACCCCTTCAGTATTCCACTCCAATTGGCATTCATCAGGAATCTCCTTCTCTACATGAATGGAGCAAATGTGAACAACCTCATGTGGCCAGTTGGATAGGAAACGTTCACTTCTGCTCATACGCTACTTTTAGTCTTAGATTATAGGAGAAGTTTTAATGGCTATCATTACTCTTAAATTGTAAGTTAATTCTTCTATGAACCTTCGAATACAAGAAGTTTGCAGGTTCAAGCTACGCTTCAATCTTAAAAAAGATGGCTAATCGAAAATTAAATTAACCCGAGTGGAACAACTATACCTGGACTACGTCGGGACTCTCTCACCACTGGCTTTAATAAGAGTGACAACTTTTGCAGCTCAAACCACAACTGAAAATGTTATTTAGACAGTAGTGGATCAAGGTATGCATTGAGTAGAAGTCATAATAAAAAGTTCCGATCTCGGAAGAGATGCAACATTAAGAGCTATTCATAAAAGTGGTATATTATTCCATTTCGGCCGGGATGTAACTCCCATGCCACACAATGGGTATAGACCCTCTTAAAAAAGACGCATGTAAAAATAGAAATTGAAGAAATTTCAAGAAAAAAAAATTAAATGATTTGATCAAATATTATTACGGTTTAAGTAACAATACCTACTTGAAAACTACAGTTGTGCAGTGTGTTGAATCAAGAGCCGATAAATCATTTGTTGGATAGCAAAAATCGATTCATCAAATTTAATCATGTCATAAGCTATTATAGTTCGACCCTACCAATTACAACGCACAACTGATGATTGAAGGATTTTTTATAATAATATTTGTTTGCTCAAATGTGCTGCTCACAATCTTATTCTAGTACATCAAATTCCAAATCTCATATCTTTGAAGGAAGAGAAATCCTAAATATAGTAATTTACTGCAGCAAAGCAGGCAACATAAAATCAGGCATCGAATAAATCAAATCAAAGGTGTGAGGATGTTTCTGCGACACATTCAAAGGCTCCATACTTCTCCAAGCATTCTTTCAGCTGAGCTTCGCTATACCTCTAGTTGTTATCAAGCAACCACAAGAATCAATCACACATGTAAACCCAAACCAAAATTTACATGTGGAATCATACGAACATATAATAAAAAGGAAAAGAAAATAAATGTGAATAGGGTTGACATTAGCTAAGAAGTAATCTACAATAAATTCAGGTCTCTCAATTGATAGTTAAAAAGGTGCTTGGTTCCTATGAGACAATAGTAATAAAAATGAAAATAAATATAGTGAACATTGATAATGGATAAAATGATTATAATTATGATAGTTAGGTAGGACGAATAAATGATTACCATTACTATTGATAGTGGTTAGTTTGTTAAAAATTTTGAAAAATATATACAAACATATACAGTAAATTTTAATATATTTTAATTAATATATTTAATTTATACACCCCATTTATGATGATAGAGTGTTTCAAATCAAATATATTACGATATTTTCTTTCCAATAACTCTTAAAGAAAAAATGCTCCATTATTTTATTGCATCAACATATCACCAGTCACAAAATATCCTCAAAATACAATTTAATCATTCAAAATATTGTACACTTCATCGACATAACATAATGTCCACCATTCTATTGCTACAGTAAAATCAAGTAACATAATTTAACTCATAAATTGTATTCATTTTCTCAAAATGTGTATGAAACAAAGGTAAAAAGCATTCAGATTCATTGCATTCAATCATGTCCGCAAGAGAATCTAGAGTTAATACAATTTACATTTCCCCTAATGATACCAATGATGTAAAATATTATAGCTATACACAATACCTTAACCAAAAGCTTTCAAATGATGCAAAATAATCAGGTTAACACTACAACTTTTGTTTGCATCACAATTACAAAATTCTCAACTAATATAAAATAACTTGATTAGACAACATCAATTGCATCCTAAGTTTATAATACTGACAAAATAATTTGATTAGGCAACATCATGTTGATTGAACCATTACTAGATATCAAAAAAATTTAAATATTGCATTATTAAGTTTTACACAAATAAAATAAATTTTATAAATGAATATTAACATTACAAAATGATTTAATATTTATGAAAACTTGAAGGGTTCATTTGTATATATTGTGACTTTTAGCTATGATTTTGGAAAATAAAGTCAAAAGTGTGACTTTTAGTTACAATTTCTAAAAATGAACCCAAAAGTATCATTTCGACTAACTTTTAGTATTTATCTAAGTTAAAACAATTTTGCAAGACCAACTAAATATGAGTTAATTACATTAGAAACGATTGACCAATTTTTTAAACTGTCTCTTCAATCTCAAATTTCAAAACAATAACTGTAGAAATTTAAAAATAAAATATTAAACTTTTTGACGTTTGTAAGTTAATCCTTAATATGAATATAAATAAAATTTATTTATTATATAAAAATTAATGTATAAAAAAAGATTTATTTGTACAATAAAAAATTTAAATAATGAATTATTAATTTTTACACAAATAAAATCAAATTTATAAATAAATATTAACATTAAAATTTTATTTAATATTTATTTAAATATTATAACTTTTAGTTACGTTTTTTAAAAGCGTAACTAAAAGTGTACTCTTTAGTAATGCTTTTACAAAATCATTGTTAAATGCGTACTTTTAGAGACAAAATCATTGTTAAAGGTTCACAATGTTGGCATCCATCATTGGTTACATAAAAATTAATTAAACCAACATTGTAAAATTCGATGATGTTTACTATTATCAAATATAGCAAGACCCAAAATTGAAATTAGTACAATGTAACTCAATATGAGAGTATTTAAATTAAATCTTATGGAATGTAATTATTTAAAAATAAATAAATGGAGACCATTTGGATTTTTATTTCACGAGACTAGTGCATGAAGATAATTTTTTTATGACGGTAACTAAGTGAACTAGATATGAACTAGCAATAAATTGGTAAAAAGGTAACAGGAATTTAGAGATTTAAAACGTTATAAACAAAGTTAAACACGTGTAAGAGACATGGAGAGGCGTTTACTGTCCTGGTTAACTAATTCCAACCCTCTGTCAGTTAATTCCATCTATACATTTACGTAGGACTTACATACATATGTAGTCAACATTAATTAGCACCAGGTTAGATATAAGAACAAAAGATTTCTGTGTGGTTTACAACACGATTCAACGATAATTCTATACGCAGATGAGAACCTCTATTCCTCATTCTCTATTCCTACTCAGTGCCATGCAAGGGGCATTCACAAATTTTGACGAGAAAGAGATAAATTTGTGGCTGCGTTTGTATGGCACAGAATAGGAATAGAAAAGGAGGAACAAAAGTCTCATCCCTTTTAGATGTAGGTCGTTCTCTTTAAGGATTTGCTGACATTTATCAGCATCTTTCTCTAGGTAGCAATGCCAGAAATCTGAATCGCCAAGCAGCTTCCTCTCTTCAACAGGTCGTTTTTGGGTCTTAACTATTTAGGTAGCAATGCTAGAAATCTGAATCGTCTTTAAGTGTAATTGTGAAGAAAACACATGATTCTTCAAAAATCAACACTGAAATACGACAGATCTAGAAAAACCAAAAGAAAATACGAAGAAGAAGGAGAAAATGTCTGAAGCTTAAGAAAAGAGGGAATGAATCGAGAAGGTTCTGAAAAGATGTCTGAAGTCTTCAGCTGAGCAAAGGATTGCTTTTGGAAATAGGAATGCTAAGTATTTTTATCCGGCAACTCTGATTCGATGGAGTATAAGCAAAACGTGGGTATTCCAAGATGAAGATGGTGAGCTCTTACGAGGATATATTCTTAATGTTGATTACTATCGAACTCTGTACATTCAAGATAAGTTTAAACTTTACAAAACTTTACAAGATAAGTTGAGAATTTCGGAAGCACAACCCAGTGCTCGAGAAGTTTAGAAACTATTGTAGTTGTAGACATGGAGGCCCATAAATCCGAGTTCAAATCCTCTGTCTGATGGTAGCGTGTCTTATTGTGTCTAATGCATTAAAATTTGACACGCTACCATGGACAGAGGATAGGCCATATTATTATGTGGCTTAGGATTTCCAGCCACTTTTAAGTTTGCAAAACGTTATTCCAAAACCAATAACAAATTTTATCGTTTTGTGTTTTTCTCCTCATTTTTATTCTCATAAATTCAATCATATTATTTAATCTCGTTAATATATAAATAATTTATTAATAATAAGAATAACAGTATGTAGGAAAAAAAATCAAAACTTTATTACAATTAAATTAATAAGAATTAGAAAAGGATGATAAAAATTATTAATAATAATATAATGGTGAATAATATAATTTTAGCACAACTTATAATAATTCTAGCAATAATAACTAAGGTAACAAATTAAAAGAAAATTTTAATTATCATTATTTAAAACAATTAAAATAATAAGAATAATTAAAGAAACATAATATTTTTTATTGATTATAATATAATTTATAATAATAATTCTCTACTTAATTGTTTATAAATTCAAACAGATTATAAGGAATTAGCAAAA
>JAOQMQ010000006.1:26987310-26998044 GCA_027563845.1 Erythroxylum subrotundum | reverse complement strand
AAATTCAATCAAATCGATCAGGCCCAGAAAAAAGCTAAGCTAGCAAAATGAAAATCAACCCATAGCCATCTAATTAAGGTTAAAAAAAGCAGAAAATCCGAATAACAATTCAGAAAGTCCTCTTCTTTTTCCTTCCCCTTGGGGTCTCTTCTTCTTTTCTCTCTGCAGCTCCTCTCATCTCCATATATATTGCCCTATCTCTCCACCCCTCTTAAAAAGGTGTGACCTTTTTCTTGTCTCTACACTGTAAAAATGGTAACTTGTTATATTCTTTTGCTGTCTCCCTCTCTATCTCTTTTAATGTGTCTGTTTTTTTTTTAATTTATTAGTGAATTGTTATAAACCCTCCATGGTTTTTGATGGAATGATTGCTTAAGCATAGTTTCGTGCTTACACCTCCATTTCATTTCACTTTTCTTGCAAACCGTCAATTTCTTGCAACTAACAACCACATATTATCCTCTTTAGCTTGCTTCTTGCTTTCTTTCTTGCATTGTGTCCATCCTTTCCCTTTCTGAGTTTACAAGTTGAGGTTTGCTTTTATTGTACATGTCTCTTTCATTGTTCTTTTAGTACCATCTTCATAGTCATTATCAGTAATAATAACAATTATTATTAATTAGGTGGAATACAATAATATTCTAAATTGATTTAAATGCTTTAAATAAAGATGTTAAAAGGAGTAAGACATCACATTAGCAAATGAGGAAAGGTGTAGGCGGCGGCTACTGGCACGAAGGAGACGTGTCTTACAATCGCATTGAAAGTGCAGACACGTGCCAGACTCTTATCTCCCATCCACCGTCCTCACCGCCATTTCAGGCGATCAGATCTACTGGTGTTCCTCAACACCGTCCTCACCGCCATTTTAGGGGATCAAATCTACGGGTGTTTTTGGTTTATTAAATCTCATACGCATATTTCAAATATGAATTTTATATAAAATATAAAATATAATTTACTTTAAAATTATCTAAAATTTTAAATTAAATTCTATGTTAATTATTTTATCTAAAATTCAACTAAAAATTTAAAATTATTTGAGTCTAATTAAACTTTGTACCTCTAAATGAAAAAAATCAACATAAATTATGAAACACTCCTATATGATCTAATTTATATTTTTATAACCTAATTCAAGAATTATAAATTCTTTATAATATATCATTCAAAATATCTAAATGATTATTTTGAATTTAATTTATAATCTAAAATTTTTAAAAATTGTTTGAATTTAATAGGTGTGATCTATAAATTAGTATGTGCAATTAAAATATAATTCTTGAAAAAAAAAGTGTAAGATAATGTCACAAAATATGAATTGTTAATCTATTTATGTTACATTAGTAAGGTGACTAATTCATCCTAGTGTGAGGCTTTGTTGAACAACTTGGGCTATTTGGGTTGGATAATGTAAAGGTAATATGCTTCTTATATTTCACATTGTGTTTGATTTAGGTCCACAGGAGAAGTTCACCAACTATTTATATTTGCTAAGAAAAATCAGTAAATGGGCTTAACAAAGACATTTGATAGATTCGTTTGCTCATTGACCCATTAAAACATGACTACAAATTTTATTTATTTATATATTGGCTGAGTGCATTTAAAAAAACACAAAAATAAATTGACTATGCATTAATTAGTGTATGACCATGGTAGCATTAGGGTTTTTCTCAACTCAAACATTTTGAATTTAACTTTTAATTTTATGGGTAAAGTCGGATAATAAAGTTTGATATTAAAATCTAGAGCGATCATCGTTAAAATACTACCATTGTTAACAGTGGCCAGAAAAGTGCCGATTAAGCCTATGTTTGGTTTTTATACCAGTAAAATTTTTATCAGTAGAGTTTTTTTTTTTGTATATTTTTTATGAAAAGAGTTTTTCCAATAAACCAATTAGCTGTTTTTGTTTGACTATCATTTAAAAAAGAGCATTTTTTGAAAGAGCTTCATCCAGACTATTTGACAACATAAAAATAAAAAGTACTTTTAATTTTAACTATATTTTATTTCGTAATAAAAAGTATTTATGCACGTAAATATTATTTAAAGTATATTAAACAATATGTAAAGTACAATATATTAATTATTATATAATTTTAAACCATATGAAACATAAATGAAAATATATCTAACCAAATCTTTTAGAGAAGATGAGTTTGCAAGATAAACGGGAAGATAAATTTGTAGATATTGTGAAAATTATGCGTAAAACATAAAGGTAAAAGGGACTATAAAATAGATTCATTAATTAATTTGAAAATCTACTCGAAAAAGTCATTTAAGAGGTTTTTTTAGAAGCTCCAAATTTGAACTTCTTAAAAAGTTATATTTTAACTACCAAAAAAGTTATATTTATTAAAAAGTACTTTTTATTTTACAATCAAACACCTATTTTAAAAAAAAAATACTTTTGTAATAGAAAAAATTATTTATTAACCTTTCAAAGGCCTGTTCAAACAGCACTAAATGTGTATCTTACATTATAGATTTAAGTTGACCACACTTTACTATATGTGATACTTTTTTGTGTACGTGTAAGGCAAGTGTAGAGAGTACTCGTATCTTAAAATCTGGCTCATATAAGGTTTGAGGTCGCTCTCAACGACGACGACCCTAGCTTGCCGTGGGAGGCTGGAGAAGAGCGGGTGGGGCATGCTGATACTAGCTAATTAGGTTTTAAAATAACCACTAATTGGGATTAAACCAATTAATGCAAAATCTAAACGACAAGTGTACCTAATCAATCTATTGCACTAACTTCATTGGGTGCGACGTCATTTTTGCCTAACAACTACCGTCCGTTCTATTCTACGAACCCGAACCTTAATTATAACATTAATTAATATATTAAAATAAAGGGATAATAATTAATAACATTATAAACAAATTATTATACAAATTAAAATTAGAAAAGTCACAATTTTCTTTAAATTAAATCACATTTACGATAAATAAATGTCATTAAAACATTAGATACAATAGATTAATTCATACAATAAAGATCTTCTTCAATTTAAAATTAAATCCTCAAATAAATATCAAAAACCTTGCAGAAAAAAGTACAATATCAAATTTGACTTGGTATTATTTTATCCTACACTAATTATAATATTACATACTTATTATTTTCAATATAAGCATTATTTTTCAGTTTTAAAATTTATCATTTGTCATTTATAATATTATTTAATTATTCAATTAATTTTTATTTATAAATTTAAATAATATCATATTAAAATTTAAATATTATATTGAAAAACCCGACCAAACCAAGAAAATCTACTTTGAAACAAGCAAATCCCTTTATTGGAGAAAAGAAAGCCCCTTGGAGAGAGAGAGTCCCAAAAAGCGCCAGAGTTCATTCTATATAGAGAGAGAGTTCAGTTTCCGGCGCTGAAATACTCTCTTTCCCTTTTTCTCAGTTTAGGGTTTTTTTTTGTAAACCTAATTTTGAGTGAAAAAAGAACAACCAACAAACAATGATCGACTTTTCTCGCGTACAAAAGGAGCTTCAAGAATGTAGCAGAGACATTGAGTCCTCAGGCATAAGGGTCACTCCTAAATCTGATAATTTAGGTCGATTGACTGGTATTATCCCTGGACCGACTGGAACTCCCTATGAAGGTGGCACTTTCTGTATCGATATCACACTCCCAGGTATGGCATCTTGGGGAACACACCCGAAACTGTTTAATGTTAGTGTTTTTCTGTGTTTCTTTTTGGGAAATTGGGACGTTGGTTTTGTTGGGGGTTCTTTAATTTGAGCAGTTTTTGTAAATTGTTGAAGAAAAATGGGGAAGTTAAAGATGGAAATGGAGAGATTTTCTTTTAAATTTCGTATCTTTATATTCTTGTTTAAAAGTTTTGGGCTTTAATTTTGGTGGGTTGTCCTTAACTTGAGTTATTTTTTTTAAATTATTTAAGAAAAAAAAGGGAGACCAAATGCTTCTTGTCGTCAAGTAATTTTCTCAGGGTCAAGTACGTACTGGATGCTCTTTAGTAGCAGAAATGGCTTTAGGGTTCTGAGCATGTCATTCGCAATTGTTTCAATGTTGGAAATTTAGCTGTAGATTTATCCTCTGGTCTTTGAAAAATGGGGAAAGCATTCGCTTGCTGAACCTATATTTTGCTATTAGCTTATGGTAAGATGGGTTTTTGGCTGCATTTTGAGTGTGAAGGATATGAAAACATCTATTAACTTGCAGTTGCGATGCTTGGTTCCTTTTGTAGATGGATATCCTTTCGAGCCTCCCAAAATGCAGTTTGCAACGAAAGTGTGGTAGGAAAAAGTTACCTAATTTGCTTTTATATTTGCATGGTTTTATGTTAATTTGTAATATTGTTACACAAGATGACCGGTGGTGCCCTTCAAAATCAATATGTTTTTGGAGGCGTAATGAAATTGTGGCTGTATACTCTTTTTCCTCTCATAGATGACATTGGCTATAATTTAAGTTGTCATGCAGTTACACATTACGGTAGTTATTTTTACTAGCAGTAAAAGTATGTTTACCTGTATAGATCGTTGCGCTAACTATTTGAGTTTTGAACTGTCATGTGTTCTTTTGAAATTTTTATTTTGCTCTCAAGGTAAATGCATCTGTGTTAGTCTTATTTATTCATGTCCTTGAATGACTTTGGAGAGTAGTTTGAGGAAGGCAGAGATCTTCTGCATTTGATCAATTGGAGATCAACTGCAAAATTGGTTTTTGATGCCATGGTCTTGATATACAGGATGCTGCTCTTTGTTTTGATGTCAGGTTTGCCGTCAATTGGCCTTCATGTAACTTGGTTTTGTTGAAACATTTCATGATCTTGCAGATAATCATATTATTGTGTAAGTGAAGAACTTCTAGCTGACAAAAGGTCAAATTACGTGACTAGGCCAAAGAAGAAAGGCATTTGAAGTAACCATTATGATATCATGCTTGACAAGTTAGGAGCATAATCTTGATCTCTCTTCCTTCACTAGCTTCTTTCCTCTTCTGCCTACATGTTGGTCATGTCAATTGAGTTAAGAGAGTTTTCCCACCTTACGAAGAGGGATTCTAATAGTGAAAAGCATTAGCTTCAAATTTGATGTGGTGACTAGATGAATCTTCTGATCCCTGCGATATGTAATCAATATAATGTATGGATTTAGGGTGCATTGAAAGTTCCGCCGCAACTAGAACTCAATGTCAGGTGTTTTTAGTAATCTATTAATTCATGCATGACCTGCCCGCAACATTTTGCACTTTATCTTTTAGTTGCTTAAAGCTTTTTTTTTTTTTTGTGTTGGGACTGCCTGCTTTCAGGCATCCTAATATCAGCAGTCAAAGTGGAGCCATTTGCCTGGATATTTTGAAGGATCAGTGGAGTCCGGCACTCACTCTAAAGACAGCACTTCTTTCTGTCCAAGCATTGCTCTCTGCTCCTCAGCCCGATGACCCTCAAGATGCTGTAGTGGCACAACAGGTGTACTTGTCTGAGTGCTTAGAGTAAAGGCTGTTTTCTTTTATTTCATATACAGCTTCACATTTTGACTTGGTATCTGTGGACGTTACAGTATATTAAGGAGTACCAGACCTTTGTTGGGACAGCTCGCTATTGGACAGAAACTTTTGCCAAGGTCTCATCACTAGGGGTTGAAGAAAAGGTTTGAAAACACAGTATATGTTGGACGGTTGCTTTGTGATTGAAGTGTTTATATACATACATGATGGCTATGTACTGACGCAGTTTCAATCATTACAGGTACAGAAACTTGTCGAGATGGGTTTCCCTGAATCGCTGGTGAGGAGTACACTGGAAGCAGTTGGTGGTGATGAAAATCTGGCGCTTGAAAAGCTTTGCTCCGGCTAGATTTGATCAGGCGGCTGATATTACTTGTTATTTTCCAGATATAAAGCTTAACAGGAACGGTCGTTTTCTTCATATAGTCTCACCCTCTTCTTCAGATTTTGCATTTCAATTATTCAGGATTGTACTGCCTTACCCTTCTGGACCCCTCGACTAATGACACGGAGTCTGCTTTAGTGACTGGCAACTTTTACTGTATGGATAAGAGTTTTCTTTTCTAATCTGATGAAAACCTCGGTACTGATATTTCTAAAATCATTACAAACAGCATAAACTGACAAAAGCTGAAAATTAGAAAGCCAAACAGCTAGAGCTGAAGATTTGACTATGTTAACAGCCTGATTACAAAGTTTGGGAACGAAATCCTGATCGGGACAAAAGTAAACAGAAGATTTAGCATTTTTCACTGTTCTCCGTTAAAGAATCATTTTTTAGTTTCAGATGGATCAGCATTATGGCAATGTCTCCTTCTGAACTTAACCAAGAAAGGTCACATCCGTAGATTAAATTATTCTCGTTGAGAAAAGGAAACGGAATTGAAACAGCAACGACCTTCACAGTATAATCCCATCAATTTTTGGTAGCAATTAATGAGGAAGAGGAGTCAAAATATTCAATCAATATGAAAAAGACTCGTCCGCTACCTGTTCACAATGCGTAAGCATTATGAAAAAGACTCGTCCGCTACCTTTCACGATGTGTGTTAAGTTTCACAGCCCACTTCAAATATCAGAGTTCACAACTTGATAAGAGCAATTAGCCTTAGAACGACCATTGGAATGAAATAATAGTTTCTTCTTTAATAGTGAACATATTGCTAAATCCTAACATTATTTTATTCATAATTTATTTTCTTTTTTTTTTAATTGAAGGATGCTGAAGTTTTTGTCACTGCCATTCAAGTAAAAAATTCTCGGGAAGCTAATTTCACCGATTGAAACTACCACAGCAATAATTCAGTTCTAGCTTTTGAGAGCTACCCTTAATCTTATTATGGCTTCCATGATTAAACACACAAAAATAGATATGTATTGTTAATTTCAATTCCACCGACATCATATTAAAAAACGACAGTGAAAACTTCAAATTTGATGTTTTAAAAAGGAGAATAATGACTTGCAGGAGGTGATTGAAAACTCCATTTCCTTTCTTATATTTTCGGTTTTTCTCTCAGCTTTCAAAGACCAGAGAACATGAAACACACAGAGACAGTAACCAAAGCAACTATTACCACATGCACCCAGTCTATTTTACAGACAAACGTTAAACTAAACTAAAAGCTACCCTCCATATAACATCATGGATGTACGATAATTCCTTGTTTTATTGTCCTCATAGTATCCGCAAGCGGTCACTGCTGCACCTAAGATTATGAGCGACTTCTACAATAATCAACAAGATGAGGTCTTAAAGAACTCATCAAGAACTGTAGTAGACACGGACTCTTCTTGCCTGAGGGTAAGGACATGGTGGTGGAAAAGAACAGAAGAAAAGCAAGGCTATGAATATGGTGAGCACCACCACAAGCAGCAAGTTGTCGCCTGAGTCTGAGCAGCAACCTCCCATTGTAATAGTCTGCAAAACCCTTTTTCAGCTTTCGAGTTTCTGTCACTCTTTGCTCAGCTCAAGCTGCTAGGAAGCCTTGTTATAGTCAGGGCAGGAATTCCTATGGACAGTAGGACCACTTACGTGCGAAAAGCCAACAGATACCACATGTGGTTCTAAAAGGGTACCGCCATTCACCCAATTATAGAGTTTAGCTTCCAGTGATTTTGTGGTTTGAGGACAAATTCAGTTTTTGAGGCAGAAATTGCCAAGAGGTGTACTGTCACAATATCACAATTTTTTTGCATGCACTTTAAGTAATTCATTTTAAAGAAATGATACACCAAGTTGAATTATAATTATTTGCGATATTTTGAATTCATATTATTGTATATAATATTTAGATTTTTTTATTAATTTATTATAAAAAATTATACAAAAATAAGTGATAATTTGAAACATTGTATATAAAAAAAAGATATCATTACATTTGTTCGTGTATGAGATTTTAATTACATCTTCAAAAATACTTATATACAAAATAATAAATACAGAGATTAGTTTAATTACTCAGACTCGTTTGCATCTTCATTGCTTACATAATCCAGACTAAGTAAATTTTTAGGTATTTTTCATAAAAAATAAAATATCATTACATTTGTTCGTGTATAAGATTTTAATTACATCTTAAAAAAAATACTTATATACAAAATAATAAATACAAAGATTAGTTTAACTACTCAGACTCGTTTTCATCTTCACTGCTTACATAATCCAAGTCAAGTAATTTTTTAGGTACTTTTCATACTTGGCTAACTTTTTTTTAAGGAACTTGTTTTCCTCTTCAGGATATTAAATATATGCTGGTCTTGATGATAATGAAGCGGTTGACTTAGGGTCAAATCCAGAACCTTGGACATATCTGAATCGTGTACCTAGCACCTTGTTACAAATGTCTTCTACATTTGTCTCATTTCCTTTAGACATTGATATTCGTAGTAACTCTTGCATCTTATTTTAAAATTAAAAATAAAATTAATATTCAATGCAAATATTATTAGTTACTACTATAAAAATAACTAAACTTAAATTTTAAATAAATTTTATTATTTACATATTTATTTTGCACTTCTTCAAACATCCACCCTTAACCTTTTATATAGTAAGTGAGTTTGTAGAGTGTGATCGTATCACAGTCTTGTCCATGTAGTTTCTTCTCACTCTGTTTTATAAAAAAAACATAAATATACATAAGAAATAATATAGTAATTATTGATATAATTATAACTTAGAAATGAATATCTTACATATTCACTTCATAGGATAACAAATGGTTTGGAGCCTTGGTTGTGAGGAGTTTTCATTTGTCCTCTGTTCACCTTGACCTTCTCACATTTTTTTAATGAAGAAAAAAGATATTCATTAAATCATCGAACAAGATTAATGGAAGCAAATGTGAAAGTAAAGAAAACAAACCTGAACATTAGGAGAGGCCCAATAATCACACAAATTGTACCAATTTTTTTAAGATATCCGTTCCGGAACATATTTCCTTGCCTCCTCATTAGATGGAAAAGATTTTTAATACTGAAGCAGTTAATAACGACAATCCCTAGTCCTTTGTTTCAATAGTGAAGTGACGCAGTTTGAAATATTAGTGTTATCACTAGCTCACCAGACAATTTTGATGATTGAATCTTGTCTAGAAGACGACTTTGCGAAGTATCAACATGTATTAACAACTTATTGTTCATTGCAACATTTATTGGATGCAACTCACAACCTCTAGTTATATCTCTACCTCTTTTTTCTGATGTTGACATTAGAATCTGGCAACAAATGAATAATGATTAAAAAAATGCTTTAAACATGTGCATATATATTTAGGTATAAGTTTATTTGTAGGTGTTAAAGATTAATGAACCTACAAATCCCTCTATATTAGTTGGGGCTGATGGAGGCTGTTGTTTACTTGCTTCATTGGTGGATGAAGTTAATTGTTGTTATTGGCTAGGAACTGATTGATCTGGTTGTTGTTGGGTAAGAACAATTTCAATACTTGCCACCTTCTTCCCTTTGTTTCTACCATGTGCCATTATAATGTATGTCTAAAACTTAAACATCAATAATTAGCATTAACATAACTTAAACATCAACAATTTGCATTAACGTAATTTAAACATCAACAATCAACATTAATATAACTCAATTATCAACAATCCGCATTAACACAACTTAAACGTCAACAACCCACATTGTAGTAACTCAACCATCAATTATCCATAATAACATAACTTAATCATCAGCAATTCATATTAACATAACTCAAACATCAACAATACGCATTAACATAAGTCAAACATCAACAATCCACATTAACATAACACAAACATCAACAATACGCATTAACATAAATGTTACCAACTTTACATTTCAAACAATATAAAGAACACTTTTGTTACCTTCAATTATCACGATTAAGATCTTGAAAATCATCATCATTAATTTCATTATGATTCAACTCTTCATCATTATTATATTCGGTCAAAGTATCATCATTGTCATATACTTTATCCTTAATATAGTCTTCATCTCTTTCAAGATTGGCTTGTACTTCATTTTTTTGTAGGATATTGGGATCAACATCTCTCCTATGAAATGATGATATATCTGCATCTTCTATTTGTAGGGCTTCATTATTAAGCTCCAATTCGATCTCTTGATATACTTCATCACCATCTTTACTCATTAGATCATTTTCCCTTTCAAAAAATCAAAGATATTTCGGTGTTGAAACTTTTGAACAACTTTTCATTTGGTACCCAATACAATGTCGTTGAGGTAGAATACTTCCTTCAATTGATCTTCAAGGACAAAAGGGTCATTATCATACCATATGTTACTAACATTGATGTTAGTAGTATTTCCATTTACTTTTATGTCACCAATATTAAACCATTTGCACTTAAATAAAACAACCTTTTTATCTTAGATGTAATGCAACCCTATTATTTTTTAGATGACATCATAGAAGTCAATAAAATCATTCTCATGTTGTCCCTCAACAATAACCCCACGATTTTGGCTTTTAAGTCGACTATCTTGATCTTTTATGTAAAATCTAACTCCATTAACAATACAACACATATTTTGTTGTGACACATATGAGGCCCACATGTCAAAGCATAAAATGCAATGTTTTAAAAATCGGACCGGACATCAAACCGGTCGAAAGAAATGTTTAAGGTTTAGAGGTTCAACTGGTAGTGAACCGCTATCAAACCGGAATATAATAAATAAGATGAAAATTTTATAAGAATAAATAAAAATAAAATATTT
>JAOQMQ010000006.1:26967054-26978755 GCA_027563845.1 Erythroxylum subrotundum | reverse complement strand
TTAATATTATTGCAACAACAAATTAATAACATACACAAATATAATATTTTTATTGCACATTTAACCTCTAATCTTCTGAATTACCATATTATTCCCACAAATGTTCAATAAATCCATTACGAAGTTTATAATGAGCTTCTTTATCTTTAATTTGCTTTTGTCTAGCAATGAATTCTTGAAACATAATTGTATCGTCTCTATTATTATTAATTTCAGGGGCTGGCGTTTCGCTCCAATCTTGTATAGCCGCTTGAGTATTATATTCGTCCTCAATAATCATATTATGCATTATAATGCATGCTGACTTAGAGTTGCAACAAAGACAGAAAGATAATACAATTTTATACAAAGATCTGGATTTCATCAAAGATTCAATGATGCGTGAGGCATTCAGAAATGAATAAATGAAAATTTATACAAAAAGAGCTCAAGAAGGAAAACCTCAAGGGGAAGTTGGCTCATCTAGTAAGTTTAGCCAATATTTTGATTTTGGAGGAAATGAAGATGGCCTTTCGAACTATTAATTATTTATGTTAAATTAATATTCTCAAGTACTTTAGTTTTACTTTTAATTTGATTGTTCTAATTTTAGTTTGATTGTAATCTCGAGTCTTATTGTATTTGTAATTTATTTTAGTCTGATTGTAATTTTAAATATTTTTGTTGAGTTTTAATTTTTTAAATAAATACTGTGGTTTAAATTTATGTATCTTTTATTTCAAATTTACTTTTTATTCTTAACATATTTTATTAATGAATTTATAACACTTATAGATAAGAATTATAATAAATATTAAAAATAAATTTAATACTATATTCAATATTAGTGTCATTTTAAATGTCTCAATGAGATCTTTGTAATGATATATTTTGTGTAAAGTAATATATATTTTAAATTTAATTACTTAGTAAATTATGTAAATAAATCAAATTATGAGAAAGACATAAAAGGAATATGTTAAAAAGAAATTGACAAAGTTGTCTTTTTATAACTTTTGATGCATAAATAGTAACACACCAAATTTAGTATTTTAGTGTGTTGGTTGAAGATGACCTTAGACCATCGTAAAACCAGTTAAAGATTGAATAAAATGAAGATTTTAAAATATAATTAAAAGAGACAATCCTTAATTTAAATTTTAATTAAAAAGGAAAGTTATTAAATAAAATTAATTAATTTATTTTAATTTATAAAAATCAATTAGTTTACGAAAATCGATCGATTAATTAATAAATTGATCAATTTTTAACAAAAAAAAAGTAAAGTACATCAAATAAAAAAATTAAAAACTCAACCGAAAAATTACCCGTTTAAAGTTTTTATAGTTCAATTGATCAAATGGTTTAATATTTTAATCATATTTAATGAAATACATTTTAAAAGCAAGTGGACATCGCATCTTCTTTGACTAATCTTCTGCGTTCACATCCTCTCGACTTTTCAGCAACTAAACACAGAAGATTAGTCAAAGAAGCTGCGATGACCACTTGACCTAACACAAACAGCGTCAATTTAGTCCAACCCAACTGAAACGGATCGCCTACTTTGACTAACCATTTTAGACGGTAATTTCGGACAAGACGACGACGTATAAAGGCAATAATCTTCACTTCTAGAACTTACTCCTTTTTTTTTTCCCCACTTCAAGTGAAAAGAATAGATCAATTAGAAGAGTTAGGCGAGACTTAATTAATCAAGTTTTATTTTTTTTCAAAAAAATATGACTTATTTATATTAGAAAATGTGAATCTCAAACAAGAGGTTTGGTAACGTAGCTGAAGATTGAACGTGTTCAAACTTCAAACACGACGTGCTTTGAGGTTTTGAGAAATTGAAACGCAAGGCTGACTCTATACTGACCGGTGTTTGGTGGTGGTCGAACTTAATTTTCAAACTCTACCCTGTGTAGATGTGTACGCTGTGGTCTTTATTCTCTTTATTCTACCAAGTTGTCTTTGTCTGCTTTGAATTATAATACTCACATTTTATAGGCACAGTTAGTTTGGTCAATTCATTACTCTACAATCGGAATTGTCTCCATGATTTCTCACTACTTATTTAGTGAATTAATTAATCGAATTTATTTATAACAATAAAAATTTATTAAATTGATTTTTGATATATTGCAATATTGTTACAGGTCTTACAAGAGAATCAATCTCAAAAGCTAGCTTGAAGGATGAGAGAGTCCATAAACTTATAAACCTCATATCAATCTCTTTTATTACCGATGTGAGACAATTAGACCGTAACATTCCACCATACTTCGCAGCTCAGGCGTTGACAGGCTGGTTGTGCACTAAATATTTTCTAACTCCGGGTGAATACTACAACGCCAGCATCACCATTCATGGGAGTAGCACGAGGATTTGAAGAAGGGGTGTTAATTCTGATACCCATAATTATAGATCTTATGGGAAAATTAACCATAAAAATTGTCATAAACCTTTTTTTTTTAAATATTAGCTATGAAATGTTTCATCTATTAATACTAATTGCGAAACAATACCTTTAGTTATTGGATTGCCTTTTGCTTGAAGTACGATGTCTTGAGATGTTTAATCTAATAATCAAAAAATTTAATCGGTCAGTTTAATAATAAAAATTTTAAATTGTTAAATTTTTTGATTCGTTTTTTAACTTTCTAATTAAATTTAATATAATAATTTTTATTATTAAAAATAAATTGCCTATAAATTGGTTAATTTTTAAACTAAGTGTTGATAATAGAAACAAATGTTGGATTTAGTCTTAAAAAAATATACTATAATCACTTACGTCATCCCTTTGATCACAAAGTAATAGAGTTGGAGAAGAAGGGTACGATTACTGTTTTCATCAATAAATGCCAAGTCGTGGTTGGTAGAATTTCATTAAATCAACTGACTCGTATTCGCTTCTTCCGTTTTCACATCAACCTGCAGGAATGAGACAAATATCAAAAAACAAAAAAAAAGGGAAATCTTTTTTAATTAATGAAGTCAAAATCATAAGTTTTCAAAGTTAATTTATGAAGATTAAATAATAATTTGATTCAAGTAATCATTAATTTTTTTATATAATATCATTTCTTTAAATTAAGAATAAAAGTTTGAAGTCTTTAAAATTACCTTAGATCTTGAGTAAGTTTTACTGATATATTTAATATTTAAAACACTAACCTGTTTTGTCGGTTCAATCGTAAAATTTTTGAACTATTTGAACTTTCAGTTAAGTTTTTAACTTTTTGATTCAATTTATTTTAATATTTTTTGTTATTAAAAATAATCAATTTATTAATTAATCGGTCAATTTTTGTTAATTAATAATTTTGTATAAATTAAAATAAATCAATTTATTTTCATTTAATAATATTTTTTAATAAAAATTTAAAAATTTAAATTTTGTTCAATTTTATAACAGTATCGGAAAAATTTGGATGCTTAATTTAGTATAAGAAAATTATTACAAAAAGATGAGAATAATTGGAAAATGCTCTTTACACCAGCAAGTGGTATATAGAATGGTGTTTTGTGGAGGAGACAGTCCCCCACAAAAAAAAGAGAAGAAAAGGAGGATTGGAGAGTTGTGCTCAAGTACAGAGAAAAGTATCTAATAAAGCCTGACCGGACCCTGAACCTGTGATGTCTATTACAAGAACAAGCAACACAAGCTTATCAAAAGTATACTTTCTACTTCCATTCCTCTCTCTGTGGCTTTTGACTTCCTTCAACCTCAGCCCCAATCACGTCACTCTTCAAATCTTATCTAATCTCTTAGATTAGGTACTTGTATATTAACGGAGTTGCAATGGCAATGTCGTTACTACCCTACTTTTCAACAAGCCATCAATGGCTACCTATCGGTTATTGTTCTTTAGTTACTCTAACAACAACTTAGTTTCCTTCCTTACCTCTTCCGGGGGCTTAACCATAAACCTCTCTCTCTTCCTCTCTTTAGACTTGTCTGTGTAATTTTGAGTTAATAGTTCCGGTTCAATCACGCCTCTCCGTCACACAGTTCATTGCTTTGGTAAGATGTGCTCTTGGGTTTGGTTCAGTGCCTGAAGACTACATGGGTTGTTTTGTCGGCAAGTTGACTGGCAAATACCGTCACCGAGCTTTCGAAGCAGCATTCCATGCACGGAGCTCCGACCAACAACCTGCCCAGAAGCGGAGAGCTAAGGCCCGAGGTGGGGTTGGTGTGGACTGTCATGTTCTGGAGACGGGGCAGTTCCGGTTACCGGAGCTCGGTTACCAGCAGGGGTGGCCATCGTGGCTTATGGCGGTTGCTGGCGACGTGATTGGTGGTTGGACTCCTCGCCGGGCTAACTCATTTGAGAAGCTTGACAAGGTAAGACTAGAAATGGATGAAAAGATAAATATCTTTTCTGAAATTCAAGAATAAAATGACAAACAAGATTTTGTTTGCTCTCTTGTTTTAGATTGGGCAAGGAACATATAGCAATGTGTACAAGGCGAGGGATCTAATAACAGGGAAGATAGTGGCTTTGAAGAAAGTAAGATTTGATAACTTAGAGGCAGAGAGTGTGAGGTTTATGGCTAGGGAGATCCTTGTTTTAAGCAGATTGGATCATCCTAATGTGCTTAAACTTGAGGGTTTGGTCACTTCAAGAATGTCTTGCAGTCTCTATTTGGTGTTTCAGTACATGGAACATGATCTCACTGGGCTTGTTGCTCGCCAAGAAGAGAAGTTCACCGAGCCCCAGGTATATATATTGTAACATTGCAAGGTTAAAGATCTCTAACTTTATGATTTCAACTTTCATATAATCTTGGGGCTCGTGTTCGGATTCTTACTTTATTATGATATGCTATGGGCTAGTTTGAGGGATTTAAAGGTTGGTGTTTTGGTTTGTCCTTTTGACGGTTCAAATTTTAGCTATTGTATCTGTTTTACATTTGAATCATTTTCTACCATTCATGCCTTCTAGCTGTCTGGCAATGCTTGTCCTTTCCATTTTCCTTCGTGTGTTCTTTGATTTTCTTGCGTGAGCTGATGTTACAAGATATCCTTTTCAAGACTTGTGGGTCCCTTTGTTACCTGGTAGAATGGACATCCGAGTTTGGGTAGTTTATAGTGTTATGCATTACATGGAGCTTTAAAAAGATTATAGATGGGGCTTTTATGTCATTCTGGGCACAATGGTTTCTTTTCAGATTTCGTAGTTATGATACTAACATATTGTTACATTGCTATATTAAATCTCATCTTTATGAATAAAAAGTACTTAAAAGTACGAGCAATAACCTTTATGATCAAACTTAGACTATTCTTTCCTTTTCTATTACTTCTGGATAGAAAGTTTGAAGTTGCTACTTAATTGAGCACCATTTCTATCCTGCTCTCCAAAGATGTTGTTCTGAAATTGCCCTGTTTTCCAGGAAAAAGTTTCTGTTAGTATAGAGGCTTTCAGTAAGTTATTTGCTTAATTTTTCTTCCATTTTCATAAAATTTCTGATCTGCAAAACTGTCTGCTTTTGCTATCACCTCTGTTTACAAGAAAGAAGCCTGTACTTTTTCATCTCATGCTTGTATTAGCTGGAATAGGTGATTTTCATCTTTAAGATAGAAACTGCTACAGAAAGATCTTCCTACTTCCAATTTATATATAAAATCATTGGGAGTAGGTTTCTGTGTGTTTGACGCTGGAAATGTCAGCCCTATAGAGAATTTAGATGTTAGTGCTTGAATAGCATCTTAATATATGTCAAGCAGCCTATTCGGAATCATTGCCTACTTTAACTTTTTTAGTTAACTGAGATTGTATTTGATTGATTGGTGCTCTATCTTGATGTTATTGTTGGCAGGTAAAATGCTTCATGAAGCAGTTGCTTTCTGGGCTCGAGCATTGCCACAATCGAGGTGTCCTGCACCGTGATATCAAGGGTTCCAATTTGCTTATTGACAATGACGGAATTCTAAAAATTGCCGATTTTGGATTGGCCACTTTCTATGATCCTGAACGCAAGATTCCCATGACAAGTCGAGTTGTCACACTTTGGTATCGCCCCCCTGAACTTCTTCTTGGAGCCAGTTGTTATGATGTTGGAGTTGACCTTTGGAGTGCTGGCTGCATTTTGGCTGAGCTACTTGCTGGAAAGCCAATAATGCCAGGACGGACAGAGGTATATTTTGGATTGCTTGTTGGGGTTCAAAGATAACTATGCAAGTACTTACTGTTCTTGAATGATGTTATTATGCTAATTATTTAGTGTAGTTGGATGTTTTTCTTGTTATGCCACCTTAGTTGGTGGTGTTGAAACATGATTTTGTTACTCCTGTAATCCTATCTCAACATTTTGAATTACTATATTACTAATCTGACCAATATAGGACCTGCAGATTCATTTCAAAGCTTTTAGAAGTATCACCTAAATGGCGCTTCTTTCCCTTATTTGAGATGCTTTTGATGTTGCTTTCTTGATGCCACTTAGGTTTCTCAATTACTATGCTCTCCTATAAAACTACCTTTATCAAAACTTCAATATTCCATAAGGAATTCTCCCGGAATACAGGCCTATGTCTAATGGTAACAAAACACATAAAGTGACTACTATGCCTTAATGATTTTGCCCTGTCTGTTACTTATGGAGTAGCTAATTTAATTGTAAAAATTGAATGTTATAATCTTTGTTTGATATTATGGACAATTTAACTCCTAATTTGTGATAGATCAAACTCTTTCAACTGAGCATGTTTATCTATGAAATCCCCTTACATCATAATCGGATACACATACGGGTCTTGTTGGAGGTTTTAGTGCTTTCAGACTTAGCAGTTGAGCACCATATACCATTTGATTTTTGTTGCTGAGAGTTCTTTTCTTCATTTTCCATAGAGGGTAATTGCTATTTTATTCTTAGCTCTTTTCTTTTTGGGGTTGTTGCTTTAGGTTGAGCAATTGCACAGGATATTCAAGTTGTGTGGCTCCCCATCTGACGAATATTGGAAGAAATCCAAATTTTCCAATGCAACACTATTTAAACCACAACACCCGTACACACGCTGCATAGCAGAAACGTTCAAGGACTTCCCACCTTCAGCTGTACCTTTAATTGAAACCCTTCTTTCAATAGATCCTGATGAACGAGGCACAGCAACCACAGCTCTAAATAGTGAAGTGAGTGATGATTGCTCGGTAGCCTATTCTCCATAGTTGAACTTTATATTGCAACACTTTAAAAAACTGACGTAATTCTACAAATTTTTGTTACTGAATATGTGCTTGCTTCCTTTGCTTACGAGTTCGGTTAAGCGTACTTCCACCAATGCTTATTGTGGAATAACATTGGACTCTTTGTTGAATGCATACTGATTTGGTTTTCTGAGTGCAGTTCTTTACCGCTAAACCTTATGCTTGTGAGCCGTCAAATTTACCCAAGTATCCTCCCAGCAAAGAAATTGATGTGAAATTGAGGGATGAAGAAGCCAGAAGGTTAGATTTTACTTTCTTCTTGCATTTTTGTTTAAGTTGTCTTATCTGTAAATGCTGTTAATAGGTCTGTAAATGTCTAACTTCATGCTCAGGAGAAGAAGTCTTGGTGCGAGGAACATTGCTGTTGATGGTGCTAGAAGGGCTAGAATTAGAATTAAACATGATCGGACTGGTCGGGCCATTCCAGCCCCTGAAGCAAATGCAGAGATCCCAGGAAATTTAGAAGTAAGTTATAGCTGCCTCCTTGACTGCCTTCGTAACATTCAGTTTACCTATCTGGTCATTCATTTTCAGGGTGAGATGAAATTAAGCTTAAAGTCCGTATAGATTCATCTTTATCATCATAAGAAGTTTGCGCCATTTGCTCCTGGAACCAACTTTTTACTCTAATGATTGACATAATATTCTTGATTGCCTTCATAATTTTCAGAGGTGGAGGGTGATGAATAAAGTGGATACGGCGACCAAAAGTGAGAAATTCCCACCACCCCATGAAGATGCTGCAGTTGGACATCCCATAGAGGCATCACATAAAGGCCCCTTATCATTTAGTGCAACTGATCCTTCTTTTAGCTCATCAATATTCAGTTCAAAGTCATCATCAAAAACTATTAGAAGTTTTGGAGCCATTGAAGGCCCTTCCAGGAGAAAAACCAATAAAGACGAACCTCCTAGTGCTCCATCGCAGAGATTCAGCGGTCGGTTTGATTCGCCGTCATGAATCAAAGGTTGTGGCAGCTGGAGGTAAATAAAGAGAATAACCGTAGGGAGTTAGTATGTTTCATTTTTCTTGAAGTAGGTGTTTCCCAGATGATTTTTGGTTTTCTACAGTGATTTATTTTATTTTTAGCACATTTTATTGTAACTCATCATATAATCGTCCGATGTATGATCCTTGAAACAAAGCAAAAAGGGCGCCGGAGGCTCTTTGTTTATGATCAGGAACGGCAATGCCGCATCTCTTGTATAGCTTTTTGAACCTTTTAATGCATTATGTTCAAGTTATGCATGTAAAGGTTTTAATTTTCAAGTCTTGAGAATAAAGTCCAAGTGACTAACCAAGTTTCTAACTGCACCGCTAGACTCTTCGAATTATTTACCCCTGATCTTCTTGGATATGTTGATGGGACTATTGCATCTCAGGACAAGACCTCTGCTTCTCCATCTATGGATTATGCCAAATGGAAGAAACTAGATCAACTAGTTTACTGTTTCCTCAACGGATCACTCTCCAGCTCCACAGCGCGACTTGCCCTCGGACATACAACCGCACGCTCTCTCTGGGTCGGCCTTGAACATCACTTCAAGCTCCAATTTGCCTCTCAACAGTCTATCCTCTGCCGACAGCTTCACACTGGCAAGAAGGGCTCCGGCACCATTATCGACTACCTCAACGTCATCTCCACCATTGCTGAAGAACTTGCTGTGATTGGTGACACTATCTTGGACGCCGATCTCGTCCTCTTCACTTTAAATGAACTACCAGCAAATTTCGAGTCGTTTAGAAGGACAATAAAAAATAGCCCAACCTCCATCACATTTGCAAAACTCAAAGCAAAGCTCAGCGGGCGCTTACTATCCTTCCAAGAACTACAACCACTGGATTCTGCTCTTGCTGCATTCTCCACCACAAATCACTCCTTCCATGGCCGAGGCACTGGCAAAGGACACCACTCCTCCAACCATTTCTCAGGTAGCCCTAACGCATTCGGACTAAACTCTGGGCCTGTCAAAATTACTAGTCCACCTTTTCTACAATCTTCTAATGGACCTATGCAGTTTCCTGAAGCCCACCAGTCACAACTCTTCCGAACTCAAGCTCCACAGAATGCCTCCTATCCCAAGCACAATTGTAATTCTAAGTCATCCACCCAATGTCAAATATGCTGAAAATAGGGACATGTTGCTTATCACTTCACTGGTTTTCAGCAACCTATCAATAACATTACCACCGCTTTCTCTACTATGAATATCCAACCTGATTATAACCCTGCTTCTTTCACCAATAATAATGTCAATAATAATTTCACTAAATGGTTACCGAAAACTGATGTCAATGTTAACATGACTCTAGATTCTCGTATCGTAGAATTTGTCACATTCCACGACGAATCCAATCAAGCTGTCGTGGATAATGGACACGCTCTTCCTGCTTCATCTACTGGTACCTTAACAATTTCCACTTCTTCTCGTATATTTAAGGGACATTCTTTGTAAACAAATGCAATGCAATACAACATCTCATTATTCTTGTTATCCAGTTCATAACCGTGGTTCATTTGCTCTAGCTGCTACAATGGCCACTCCTAGAGAAAGCATAGAACATTTGAGAAAAACGAGGTTCTCAATTGGAGTAGATGTTAACCAGTGACGTAGCTACATGGAGCTACATGGGGGCATTGGGCCCCCAAAAGCTTTTTAAAAAAATTATTTTTAATATATATATATATATAAAAGGATATAGTTATTTACGGGTCAGTGAGGTACTAGACCCTCCAAAATTTTAAAAAATAAATATTTGGGTCCTCCTATATTAAATTTCTGGCTCCGCTGCTGATGTTAACCCTTGGCTTCCACGCTTGATCAGGCTGTTAAGTACCTCTCCACTGAACTTTACACCAAAGATGTCCACTTCCTTATGAAACTCATTCAGGTCACTAACCCCTTTTACTGCTTTCTCTTGTTTCGCGTTCTGTACCCTTGTTCTGCATGTTCAAACTTTGATTTTCTTGATGTTGGGTTTTCCCCCTCAAACCTATGGTGATGTACTTTCGTTTTTGTTTCTGTTTGGTTTGCTGGGAAATGGTGTACTTGATGTATACTTCAAACCTTAATCTTGCTTTTGCACTTCCCGTAGAAATAGCTGTCCCTTTGGGCCTCTCCTGAGGGAAATAAGTGGGAAAGAAGAAAAAGTTGGTTGTAACGATCAGTGTGTGTTTTAAATAAAGGAAAAGATAGTCTTATGTGCAGTGCATATGAATCCTACCCTCGATTAGTTATGGGACTAGTGAGTTTTGGTTGCTGAAAATTTTTCGTTTTGAACTCGGGGGAGTAGTGTAAAAGCACATTTCTTCTGCTATAAAGTGGCTTTATGTTGATTGGGTACTGCGAATAGCCGTATAAAGGCTAATATGAACTTTCTTCTCATAATGCTGAAGATAATGAATACCCAGATGGAGTGGATCCTTCACTTGAGTTTGTTTTGACATCTCGTGATATAACAGCCACTGGTGCACCGGCTACATTGCTGTTGTTCAATAATGAGAAGTGATTCTCTGCAAAGAATATAGATTCCATTTGTAATGTTGGAAATTCAACAAGGAAAGGCCAGAGGAAAAGAGGTTATATTGGCGAAAACGGTTCTTATAGTTGCCATATTATTTCTGTCAGTTATGCATGGTCATGCTTTATCTGCTGTGTGTTGCAACAGTTGCTCTTGAAATTTTATGGCTTATGCTGAAGGAATATATCAGATTTTGTTCCATTTGAACTGGTTATTGCTTCAGGGGTTTTTCCTGAATGCATTTCTCCTATGATGCCCAGTCCTACACACTCCATGTGTCTGCAGATGAAAACAATGATCACATAGAAAGAGAATGCAGCTACTATATGTGGAAGGAGAGGTTTCCTGTCAAGCAGGAAAATAAAGTAGAAAGGAGAATGGAAGTGGAAGACTGGGTGATTACTCTGGCGTTTCCAACTGGGGATCGTCTTCATGGAGGCATGAGCTCTCCTGGTGTCTATGTATTTCTTCCAACAGAGATGATTACTAACTTCCCTTTCATAATTCAAGCAGATTTTATCTCAGGATCATCCAGGGAAACAATACGCTTGGACAGTATATGAAACCAAGGGATTCTGGATTGTGTGCCTTCAGCTTTTGTTAATGCACCAATCTGTTTAGTCAAAACAGCTGAAGATGCTCCAGTTTCTAGTTTGCCACAAATGTTTTTACTTCTTGCCAGTAAAAAGCTCTCCCTATCCACAGTTGAATCCCCTGCGGAAGTCAATTAAAGAAAAGCTTGATGAAGAAAATATTATTCCGATTGAGTCTTTCATGGAACAGTTGTTCTTTTGTAAGCCGCGTGAAGTTTTTCGTCGGATTGAATTTTGGTACGGTATTATATCCGTATCAGTTAATATTAATATTGGGTACTATTTTGAGTAATTTTTTAAATTTATAAAATAATTTTTAAATTTCTTAAAAATTATAAAATAGTCTATTATTATATTATACTGTTGTAGTTTATTTAATTTAACTT
>JAOQMQ010000006.1:26932053-26943402 GCA_027563845.1 Erythroxylum subrotundum | reverse complement strand
TGAACACATGCAAATTGTACGGAAAATTCTTCCCCGGAAGGATAGCTCAACTGATAAGACGTAAGTTCTTGAAAGCAAGTCACCTGAACCTTTCAACACCTTCTATAAAGTCAGGTTCGATTATTTAAATCTAATTTGTTTAAATCCAAATTATCATTTTTTTAAGTTATTACTTCGTTCCATAATTTATAACTAGACAATGATCAAGTTCTAGAATTAGGTCGAAGGAGTTTGTGACCAAATGAAGGGAACTGATGTATAGTCGAGAGCAACACTAGTTCCATACACGAAACTCCATTAAAACAAAGGTTTGGACGTACGCACTACCACATTTTGCCGGTTCTGCTGTCTCTTATATGACCATGAATTTGAAGAATCTCCAAGAAGTTTTAGGACTTGGGATTTGCATAGCATTTTACGCAACACAACTAATGACATAACTTGGATACTACTGATGCGTGTATTTGTCAAAAAGGAACAAGCACTAGAGACATAAACCTTCATTTCCCAGAGGCTTCAAAATTCTATCACAGATTGTGAACGCAAAACAGCGGTAAGAAGAAGCGGCAAAAGAAGCATTATTATACACTTTTCGTCTGAAAGGTTCCCAAAAATGTGACTTCTGTGCCGGTTCACACTTCACACACTAATCTGTTTCTAACTCGTGAGTTTTAGCGGATCATAAACTCACTTTCAATTTTCTATTCAGCATTCAACTTAATTAATAATATTTTAAAAAGATCTCAATTTTTTCAACAATTAAAAAATCTATCCGATTCGCCAAAATTGTTTAACTTTTTAGTTCGGTTTTATTAATTTTTGGATTCAATTTACTTTAATAACTCTTTTAATTAAAAACTAATCAGTTTATTAATTAATCGATAAATTTTTATAAATTAATAATTTTTTAAAACTAAAATAAATTAATTAATTTTCATTTAATAATATCTTTTTTCAATTCAACTTTAAATATTATGAACAATGACAATCTATTTCAATTATATTTTAAATTCTTTAATTTTATTTAATCTTTAATCAGTTTTATAATGATGTAATACTAGCTAAACATTTTAAACATTTAAACTCTTATCTTATCGATTTAATTTTCGGTCCAGTTTTTAAAACATTAAATTTTATTTATTTAAAAAATATTTTTATTATTTTAAATCATCTTGTGTCATTAAAAATATCAAAATATCATTTACTGAATTTGATTATGTAATTATCAATTAAATATATGTCAGAGTTTTAATTACAACCCTTATTCAAATTTAATAATGAATTTGATTAAATATTCATTTATTTATTAATATTTTAATGCCAAATTTTTTTTTAAAAATGAATAAAATAATATACCCTTAAAAATATTCCTTGAAGGGACCATGGGCACATTAATAAGACTCGTAAATTCCATGGTCCAAGGGATTCTTGAGGATGGGCCTTCCAAGTGATCAAATAACAGAATGATTGAATATGCTTCTCCTTTTCTTCTTCCATTTGATCATAACTTCCTTTTACCCTATGGTGGCTCTGTTCTGAACTTTAGATCAAAGCAAAATATCGGTCTTCTTGATTTTGTCTTTTTACCAAATTTCATTAACCTAACTTCTCATGATGAGTCGAGACTAAACTATGAACAAATTATGCAGTAAGTGTTGTGCCTCCACTCAACTTATATTACGCAGAACAATCCTTCTTTCTTTGGACGAGTTTTAACTCAGTTTGGACAAAAGACCATACGAAAAGAAGAAAGAAAAAGAAATTCTTTCAAGATGTAAAGTAAAGCAGCAGCCATTAAAATGGTTAAAAGGTCAAAGAAGTAGGTATCTTAGTTTCCTAAATAGGACGTGCATTGGTACTTTCCTTCACTGCGAAGATGTTGCTTTTATTCTTTCCATGTAATGCCGATTGAGAGCTCCTCTACCGAAGCTTGTGCACGAGTCATTGCTTTGCTTGAGACAAGGGCAACAAAAGCCATTAACTTTCCTGATATTTTATGTGTAATATTCATATTCATATGCTTGTGTGCGTTTTTTCCTTCTCTTATAGGTGCAAACACATGAGTGGGTATCCTATCCCAGCACCTTTTAAGTCTCTTATATGAAAGTGGATTCCTTCTTCTTCTTTTTTTGGATCAAATATTAAATTAATAAGACAAAAAATTTAAGCTTTAAAAAATTTAATTGCTGTTAGATTGTCATAAAATTATTAAATAGAATTAAAGAATTTAAAATATAATTAAAAAAGATATTATTAAATAAAAATTAATTAATTCATTTTGATTTATAAGAATTTATTAATTTACAAAAATTGACCTATTAATTAATAAATTGATCAATTTTTAACAATAAGAATTATTAACATAAATCGAAACGAAAAGTTAAAAACTAAACTGAAATTTAAACAGTTCAAAACTTTTACAATTAAACTGATTAAATTTTTTAATCGTTACTTTTATGCTTTTTTATGAACTACAGACATAGTCCCATTACCAAGTTTTCTTTTCGAGTACTCTTTCTGAAAATTCAATGAAGACAAGGTGCAAATTTTTCGACTTTCCATAATAGAGTCAACCACTTGAATTTCACACATATATATATTTTAATCATACTTGTGATCGGAAACAACAATGGCTATGAAATCTGAAATTCAACATTATCCAATACAAATCAGTATATTTTGTCCCTACAAGTTGATATTTTAATTGTGATTTCTGAAATCTGCAACCTTAGGATTCCCACTTTATGCCTCATTAATATTTTCTTGTTGAAGAAAATGTTGTTAAAATCGATCAATTTATTAATTAATTAGTCACTTGAATCGGTTGAATTTTCCATTCAATTTACTTTAATAAATCTTGTTATTAAAAATCGATCAATTTATTAATTATTAAGTTCTTATAAACTAAAATAAATTAGTTAATTTTCATTTAATAATTTCTTTTTCAATTAAACTTCAAATTTTTTTATAAGTAAGGAAAATCTCTTTCAACATATTTCAAAATTTTTAATTTTATTTAATCTTTAGTTGATTTTATGACGGGTTAGTACTGATTGAATATTTTAAATATTAAACCTTAAACTTTTTGTTTTACTGATTTAACTCCCGAATTTTTAAAACATTGGTTTTGATTGTTATTATTATTTTAGTTAATAGCTCAATCATCTCTACTTTCATAAGTTTAAAGGATCATTTCTTTAACGGAAAAGTATCTTGCAAATGATCCTCCAATTATCATCTTCAAATTTGTAGATATAATAAATCATCATGACATGCATGTCAAAGGTAATGCTTAATGTCTAAGAAATTATATGGGTACATTTTATATGCATCCTCTTTTGTATCATCTTTTAACTTTGCAACTACATTTATTTATTTAGTATGCTATTCTTAAAAAACAAACGAGAGAATAGTTATTATCTCGAGGAATAATGATCTAAGTTACTGTCAGACATATCAACCCATACTTGAAAACGACTATGGAGAACAGACGCCCGAATAAGAGAGTGGACTCCCCTATTTCTCGAACGCCTAATCCAAGATACAGAGATATTATCCCTAGTGCATAAAATGTCATTACAGTCCGAAAATATAAGACCCAAATAGGAAAAATTCGAAGACTTAGAGTTCAAAGCATGGATAAGGAGTTGACTATCAGTAAAAATAGAACCTGTTGTAGCATGCCATCACGAGCAAATAACAAGCACTGTCGAAGAGCAAGCGCCTCTGCCATCGCAGGACCTTCCTCGTAGCCAAAAAGTGCTAATGAAAATAAGTCTTCTCTGTCTTCAAATAAAATGCCAAACCTAAGAAGACCAGCATCTGCAAAGATCGAGCCATTAATGAAAGCCAACTAACTAAAAGACAGTATTATGAAGGCTGCCGTCCAAAATTACAACCGTAGCTTGGAAGCAACAGTCAGGGGAGTGCCGGAGGGCATCAGTTCCTTGAAGTCCGAAAAATAAGAATTAGCTTGAGTATGAATATGGTGTGGCGTAACTCGTTTATCATGTCATAGTTTTCCATTCTGTGCCAACCATAACTTTCATGCCTGAATGTCGATTCTAGCAGCACGATCCTTTCCACTGTCTCAAGGATATAGGCAAAAAAAATCTTAAAAAGATGACAAAGAGAATGTTAGAATCAAGCCCGCTAACCTTCGTAACTCTAGTATGCTATTCTTAAAAAAAAAAAATTTCTCTTGTGAAATATCTTATTTACTATTGGCTTTTATTGTATTATAAAGTAGGAAATAGTGATCAATCAATGGCTTTTTGGGCTTGTAGGTCCATAAAATTCAACCTGAGAATTTAACTGGGCCTTATAATTCGGCGTCGTTTTCATGGGTTTTGTCTAGGGTTTATTGACAAAGGGTTTCGACAACCGATGAAACAAGTTTAGGACGAGCAATGGATCCTTCAGCACTAAGTTCCGATGAATTGCAAAGATTCCTTACCGTTAGTTCAATCCCTCGTCTCCTGTGTTTGGTTGCTTTAGTTTGATCTTTCCTTGCTTGTTTCGAATTCTTTTTCTTGCTGTTTTGCTGCCTATCAAACACATTATGTGCATGATTTGACAAGTCGATTTCAGTGTGTTTTGGGGACTATAATTGCAGCTCGTTTATTGGGGTGTTGCTGATGTGGTTTACTTTTTGTGGGTTTTTGTTTTATTTTACCCCTTTTGTTCAAAGAAGGTTGACTAATTGGGCAAGAGAGCTTGTCAAGTTTGAGTATTTTGCTTGGTTAGTTTGTTTCTAAACTAGTTGAATGATTAAGCAATAAAGCTTTGGATAACTTTGTTCTTTTTTTGGGCATTCTGGAAGATTGGGATTGAAATTAATTGTAAAAGACATAATGGAAATGAATTTCTCTTGTAGTTTAATGATGGTGATATGTGTGATTTTTTTTCGTTTATTTTCTGTTTCTTAATGATATGCTTGATCTGTGTGCAGCAAGAGAAGGAAAAAGCTGTGGTTAATGAAATGGTGGCGAAGCTAACGAGTGCCTGCTGGGATAAATGCATTACTGGTACACCTGGGAGTAAGTTCAGTTCCAGTGAATCTTCGTGCCTCTCCAACTGTGCGCAGCGGTATATGGATTTGAGTCTTATCATCATGAAGCGTTTCCAGTCTATGCATTGATAATATTGAATCATTATTCCCTGATATATTGGTTGTGTGACTGCAAGTTAATTTGCGTCATTTCGTATTTGTCTTCCTACATCAGTTTAGTTCTACATATAAAACATTTTGGAATGCTCCTCTGTTTATTGGAGGCAGAGAAATGATATGATTTAGCTTTCAAGTGGATTTGATACTTTTATAAATGTCTCACGGCAAATTGGTTATGTTCTTAGAAACTAGGAGTTGAACGTAATAGCTGGATGAAGTGCTCATTTTGTTGTTTGATCAGACATCTATAGATTGGTTGTGATTACTCCTCATCGGAACTTTTTCTTTACACATTGAGAATTTACTTAATCTTGAATTCCATTGGTGACCATTGCAATTTGAGATACATATTCTCTATCTGAAGAAATAATTCAAAGCTCGCATTGATGTGGTAATTGTTACCATAGTAATCACTTTCAATTTTCCTGTTGCAACTGCTGCTATGCAGAAACCAAGGAGTATTAAAAGAACAGAACTCCCATTGGCAGGTTTCTGAGCTGCTGTATCTACCACTATCTATTATTAGAAACGAATAGAATGTAAAACAGATTGAATCTGATTGTATAATTTAGGTTTTTATTGGGGATGGGGATGAGAATAGAAGACTAAGAAAGAATCAACAAACAGAACTGACAATTGACTGGAGTCAAAGTAACAGGAAGCTTTAGACTTGTAAAAAATGCAAAATTGAGGGAAGAGCGCCTATCCCATATCTACTTGAAAAGCATCCTCTGATTTTAAAAGCTTATATAGTTCTGCATACACAATACAAGCACTTGAACTAAAGACTCGTGATGTGGTGGTGCAAATTCACTTTTGCATCAATTACAGTATCCCATAAACTAGGGCAACGAGGACTTACAAGATACTATACACAATAATGACGTGAAGCATATAAGTACAAGGGATTTTAACCAAAACAAATGAACAAGAAAACAAAATAATTGATTGCCAGAGAAGATCACTACACTTTGGACAATCAGACATGCATTCTTTTGATTTCTCTTGTGGCTTAAATTATAATTTCTTGTTTTCCTTCTGTCATGTTCTTGTGCTCGCCTCTGACCTTTGGCTTTTGGACTTAAAGTTCCGACCACTTCCATCTGAGACCTGCTTGGATTCAACCCCAGTGCTTAAAGCAGGAACATCATAAGACAATTCCCAGTTTCCACTTATCCTTCCCAAGCTAGAACGCCTGGAGTGTATGACACTCCGACTTTCCATGCCCTGTGGCGGAAGGATCCTACTTAAGTCCGGAGAGACATCATCACATCGGACACCCTCGTCTGCATTGTCGTCACTACAAACCAAATTATTCTCCAATTCTTGCATAGATTCATCCCATTCTGGCTTCAATCCCCTCTCTAAGTCACCTATTGACTTTTCTCTTTTTGAGTTGAGGAAACTATCACCAATTGCCCTACCTGAAATTTGAGGCTTCTTTGGAACTTTGGCCCTGAAAGTGTTCTTGGATGGAGGAATACTGGTGAAAAATACATCCTTGAAATTCTTGATAAAGCCCTGGTCGAATGGGTTAGATAGTCCGTCATAACGGTATCTAAAGTTCTCATATGTAGACTGTCAAAAACACACCAAAAACTGTTTCAGAAAATCTAAATTGTTGGGAATAACTTCAGCATCAGCTTATAAACCGAAGTTATTTTTGGTGCAGTACAACAAAAGGAGATGGCTATAGGTTTCAATCACCATGACTCTTTCTTACCTGGTTTTTACTGATGAGATATAAATGGAAGACACTGAGGCCACCAACAAACCATACTGAAATGAAGCTGTAAATTAATAATGCAATAGAAGCAGGAGTCTTAATCATCGCTTTCCAAATTGAAGTGCTCTCCCCATTCATGATTCTGGTGACGTAGACCCAGCAAAATGCATGAATATATATGCAAAGGATAGTTGAAGAGAAGACGAACATGAAGAAGAATCGATAATTCCGCTGCACCCAAAGATCAGAAGAAAGTTATAACTAATTTAAACGTTCAATGAGATATAGAAATTGAAAGCCATGCTCCTGCATTTCCTGCTGCAATAGTAAACATATATCATCCTTCAGGTTAAATTCTATACCCAAAATGAGGATGATAAAAATTTCAGGTTTCCTTACAGGATTGCCATAGAAATGTAATAACTAAATGCAGAGAATGAGATTTACTATTATGCAGAAAATAACTATTACCACTCCTATGCATTGACCAACCCAAGGACAATGATGGTCAAATTTTTCCACACAGTTGTTGCAAATTGAACAGTGAGAACAACGAGGAGGTCGATAAAGCATGCAGGTGTCACAGTACTTGGTCTTGACAACTATCCCATTGACAATAACATCTTTTGTTCGGGACAAGCGGGAAGGTGGGGTTTGGCCAGTCATAAACTCAGTTTGTCCTCCATAAGCTTCTGGTTCTGGAGGATGAGCATTGCGAGGTATTATACCGGGATCTCTTCCTGAGGTTAGCAGAAGAAAGATCAAATCCTGAAAAGTACATGCGTTCATTAGTTACAGAATAAAGCAGAAAATGGGATTTTCCTGTCATTAGCATAACAGTGAGAAGTTCATACGAACTCTTTCCTCAATAGAGGTAAGATAACTTACTAAGAATGTCAGGACGACAACAACTACTACTACTGATATCCCCAGGTGATGATGGAAATCATCCATAAGCTTTCTTGCTACGAAGACACAGAAAACAACAACAGGGGCTACAATAAGGAATAATGTCAATAAAAGTGATCTTGCATCCGGTCCAAATATAAGCCTCCCTTGAAGTAAGAATATCTGCAAACAAATGATATTAGACAATTATTACCTAGCCCAGATGAGGAAGCAAATAGAACAAAATGTTGAATTACTAACAGAATCAAATGATATAAGATGCAGTAGAAAGGTAATGCTTTGCTTAATCCTATAACACTTCTCGCAATATTTCCTTTCGGTGTGGCCACTGTGGTCTGTCTAAATGCTTGAATGAGTGAAAACTGAAGGTCTTCCATCCACTCAGTGGATCCTTCACTCAACAAACACTAAATTTTGTCCATGACTTTGTATTTAAGTATGAAAATCTGTTCTTATCACTGACATTGTAGCAGAATCGTGACATTTGTGAATTATTCGAGTAGGTAAGTTAAAGCTAAAGAATCGTACATCTTCAGTGTTGTGCAACAGAAGGCAAAGCCTTGGTTACTATAGAACTTGTCAAGTAAATAGAATCTCTGGGACTGATCATATGGCTTACTTACGAGAAAGTAAAACACTACAAATAGAAAGAAATAGATGAAAGAGAGGAACGCGTTGAGCACACCGCAAAAAGAAAGATTTCTGTACGGAAAAGCCAAAACAAACAACACCCCTAGAAAGAGTACAGAAGTAGAAAAATCACCACCCTAACTAAAACCTTGTGAGGATCTCTCAAGGAACAAGATGAATTGAGTCACTCAATTAAAACATTGATCTGAATCCACTTCACAATCAACCCTAACTGCAAAATTCTCGGCCAATTAACCAGCAAAACCGTTGTAAGAAGCTCAAAGCTCTCATACCCTACCTCCAAAAGTCCTAGCTTTACTTGCCCAATTCCCTTGTGACTACTAAAACTCCAAAACTTAAGACGAACCCTAGTGCCCATATTCCAAAACCCCAAGTCAATAATCACGCTTTCATCAACCAAAATCCCGTAGCACAGGCCTAGAATGAGCTATAACCTTTCCTTTTCATTTCTGATTGATCAAATTAAGCGGTACAACAGATCAATTGAAAGTAAGTGAGTAGCTTACGTTACTGCCTTTCCATTCTTGGTAAATCCTTGGCCGATCCGTCCCATCGTCTTCTCCTGCGGCCGAATCAGCTCCGGCAGACGAATCAGGAGGCGGAAGTGGCGGCGGCGGCGCCACACACATTTCCCTCATCTCTTTTCTCTGTACAAAAGCCACCCCTTTTCCTCTTAAAGTTCCAAATTTCAGTGCCCAACAAACAGACGGGGACAACTGTTCACTTCACAATGTCAACTCGAAAAAAAAATATACAAAACCCAAATAGGAAAAATGAAATTAAAACCAATAAACAAAACCCCAAAAAGTGGCCCAGATCAAAAGCAAATAAAGGCGGCTACTTTCTCAATAATAGAGGAAAAGAAAAGGCCTTTTCCAATTTGACTTTTTTTATTTGAACTACTGTTGAAATTTGAACAGGGTCAGGATCAAAAATAATATTCATAATTATTCACGGCCACGATACCACTGTGGGTCATACTTCAGTTACGTTATAAGCCATCGTCGAGAAACGGTCAACTATAGCAAATTAGTAAATGGTAATTGCTACCGGTTTTGTTCTTTCTTTAACTTACGAGGTGTTGAATTGTACGTTTACAAGTTTTTAATGTTGTCTTCTTCAGTGCATCTTCGGACGAGTCCACAGATAATGCTGACTTCTTGTAATCACAAAACTTTGAGATTTTCCTGTTTTTGTCACTGCTGCGATTACTCGCTTGGCATTTTCAGGTTGGCTGTTGCCACCTTTTTTCTTTCTTCGCTATTTGATCGTTCATTTTGGCGGCGGCTTCTACGTGCGTAATTTATACACATGTATGTACTTACCTGGCTTTTGGTGGGTGTTTAAAGAAAAAGTTTTGTGTTAATCCATCGAGAAAACAACAAAAAAGAGGTGTACGTGCTTGTGACTTAGTGCTGATGGATTGTTTGGTTTGGCTAGTAGTAAACTACTCGATGACAAAAGGAGGTCCTACCGGGAGTCGAACCCAGGTCGCTGGATTCAAAGTCCAGAGTGCTAACCACTACACCATAGAACCAAAGCATAAGATGGCAAGGGAGTAATAAATTTATCTATATATAAGGAGTTGGTCTAACTTTCTTTGCTTTTGGATGATTCGATAGAAAAATAATAATTTGTTAAAACTCATATGCGTTTGAATATTGTTATGAAATAAAAAGGGAATCATCTTAACTTTTTAATTCTTCTTTGATTAAATAATAATTATAATCGTTTAGAATTTAGCAATTATAAATTATTTTAATATAACAAAAATAAATAGAAATAATAGGCAATGAGTAACTCAGAATTCTTAGGTTATTTCTATGATCACTGAATGTGTTCTTATCAAACTTAGGAACCAAACACTATTATATATTTGAGTCCAACAATAATAGTACACAAACTTGTTCCTCCCAGATAGCTGGAAGGGCTTGGATCTTAAAAAGGGACTTTGTTAGACTCGCCTTAATCCTATTGCTACATTTGGACTTTAAGATTGCATAGTATCACGGACTTGGTTTGTTACTAATGAACCGCGCGACACTTAGTAGTAAATCTTGCAACTAAGTCAGTCTCTCCCTCAAATGCTAGAAACAAAGCTAGCACAAGTTAGTAAAGATGAAGGATAAAATAAGAACAAGAATGAAGAAACTTGGAGAATGCTTCTATTGCTCAATAAAGCTTTTATAAGACAATGACTAAGAACTTCTATACATGCTACAAATAAATTCCCTTGGGTATTTATAACCTCAATGGATAGCTAGGATTCATTTGATCAAAGGGCTCACAATCACCATCTAGAGTTCTCTAAACTACTCTTGTGTCTCGAGTGGAGCAAAAGCTGGCAGGTTGGAAGACTAAATTGCTAAATTTTGCTGGTCGTACAACATTGGCCAAGGCTTCTATTAATGCTATCCCCAGCTATTTTATGCAAACTACTTGGTTATCGACTCCGGTGCATGAAAAATTGGATAAAGCAACACGATCCTTTATTTGGAGTGCCAATGGCCACTCTCACGATGTTCATCTTGTAGCTTGGCCTATCGTTACACAGCACAAGAGGTTAGGTGGTTTGGGATTGCGGGACTCCCGCACTTTTAATACGAACTTGCTTGGTAAGGCTATATAGGCACTGCTTCATAACTCTGAGAAGCCCTAGGTCCAGATGCTTGAAAAGAAATATATTAGAGGTGGGGACGTTCTCATCACGTGTACTTCTACTAGTGGCTCGAAGTGTTGGCAATCGCTTGTTAAAGCTGCTCGTGACCTTCTCAAGGGTTTCCAGTATTGAATTGGGAATGGTAGCTCGATCTCCTTCTGGCGAGACAACTTCCTAGGCTTTAGGCCTTTGCAGGATTTTATTCTTTCCGTAGTGGACGAGGATGCTGACTTA
>JAOQMQ010000006.1:26898252-26916787 GCA_027563845.1 Erythroxylum subrotundum | reverse complement strand
GGATTTATTCACTACTTACCTGCTGAAAACTCCAAAATCTTTAAGCCCTAAACTCCACACAATTTACGTATTTCACTTAGCACAAAGACCAGCTTCTAGTTTTCTTAGGGTAGAGGACACAACTAGCAAAGTGGGCTTGGTTCAGGAAAGGAAAAGCATAAAAATCTCTTAGAAGGTATTTGATAGAAAACTATGTGTTTCAAAAGAAAATTTGAAGAAGATGATAATGAAGAAGGAACTTAGACATGACTTAACTTGTCAACTCTTAAAGAACAGTAAACTACTTCTAGCAAAAGTACAAAAAGCCTAAGTGACACTTGTCATTTTTCTAATACCTAAGCTCTAATTAGTTTCTTTTGAAACTAATTCCCTTAAACTTTTATCTTTACAATCCAACTATCTTCAATCTTCATTTGATTTCTTTTTCCTATTTTCTATAATTTCCAAATTTTATTCCTAAATTCACCAAAATTCAAAAATATCACAATTTCACTAACCCGTAAAATTTTCAATGTAAAAACATTCATAATTCTCAAAAATTCACAAATCAATCCAATTATACCCGGAATTATTCATGAATGCATGTACAATGATAAGTTCATTATTCATGTATATGTGTATGACATATTATGCATGAGCATAAAGAAACATTTCTAAGACTCTCATAAATTACTCACATTTACTATTTTAACCTTCCCACAGGTAATGAGATATTACAGAAAAACTCCTTCACATAGTCTCGAATGCTCCCCTTTGTGTGAGCCATCGTAACTTGGCTCTTGCCTCCAACTCGACATTCTTAGGATAGAATTGCCTCTTGAGTTCCTTCTTGAACTCATCCCAGGTGTCTATGGTACAAGTACCCCTCTCGATGTCACCATGCCTTCTCCTCCACCTTACCATTGTGGTATCCTCAAGGTAGAGAGTGGCATTGTCAATCGTTTTGGCATCTTCCATGACACCAAATGCCTTGAAATATTGCTCCAAGCTCCAAAAAAAGTTATCACTCTCCGTCGTGTTCCTCGACCCACCATACACCTTTGGCTTTGGAACGACCACCTTCGAAGGAGTAATGATTACCGCGGGCACGACATTGCTTCCCCCTTGAGCAATGACCCTCTTGCAAAGGACTAGCTCATCCACAACCTTTATAAGGTCTTCCTTGAGATAGAGAATCTCAGATTGAAGAGACTCCTCCAAGGCCTCACTAGGTCTTGACATTTTGAAGCGGCAACGTTCAAGGCACCTTGCATCTCGTTTTGAAACTCTTCTTTCCCTTTCTCAAGTTCCTCGACAAGTTGCTCCACATCCTCAAATTTCTCTTACCCTTCGGCCTGCCGCGAGCTCCACCTTCACAAGGCTTCCATTGATGTCCACCAAGATATCCCTCGACCTTGATCTCTCCCTAACGGTCTTCTTCTCCTCTCCAAAGTTGGTAGTCCCACTTGTTCCCGACATCTTTACTAAGCAACGATGAACATAAACGTGGCTCTAATACCAACTGTCACGGACTTGGTTTGTTACCAACGAACCGCGTTGCACTTAATTGAACATCTCGCAACTAAGTCAGCCTCTCCATCAAATGTTAGAAACAAAGCTAGCACAAGTTAGTAAAGATGAAGGATAAAACAAAAACAAAAATCAGGAAACTTGGAGAATGCTTCTATTGCTCAAGAAAGCTTTTACAAGACAATGGCTAAGAACTTCTATGTATGTTACAAATTAAGACCCTTGGGTATTTATCGTCTTCCACCTCCTCAATGGATGACTATAATTCATTTGATCCAAGGGCTTACAATCATCATCTAGAATTCTCTACACAACTCTACATACTTCATGTACATTATGTACATATCTACAACATTCTACAAGCTTCTATAATGTTCCACAAGCTTCCATAGTCTTCTATCATATTCTAGAAGCGTCCAGGGTCTTTTGTAACCTTCTACCATATTCCAAAAGCTTCCAGAATCTTCTCAAAGATTTCAACATGCTCTAGAAGACTCTTTTGGACCCAAACTTCATCTTATGAGCTTTAAAATATGCGGAATGTGACAATGGACATGAAGTAGCACTTGGAGGAATTACATTTTTATTAATTTCTAGTTAAAGGAAAATTGACTTATATATTAGATAACCACTATTTCTTCACTCAAAATTTTATTGAAATAAATAACATACTTTTTTTATATATAAATTTTAGCAATGATTGAAAAACTCAACTAGTTCGACTGTAGAAACCTTAAACTATTCAAATTTTCTGTTCGACTTACCGATTTGATTTACTTTAATAACTCTTATTGTTAAAAACAAATCAGTTTATTAATTTATTGGTCAATTTTTGTAAATTAATAATTTATTATAAACAAAATTAAATCAATTAATTTTTATTTAACAATATTTTTTAAATTAAACTTCAAATTCTTTGATGAGTAAGAACAATTTCTTTCAATCATATTTCAAATTCTTTAATTTTATTCAATCTTTAGATAGTTTTATGAATGTCTAATATCTGTTGAATCTTTTAAACCTTAAATCTCTTATCTTACCAGTTTAACTTCTGATTCGATTTTTAAAACATTAAATTTTAGACTCGCATCTAATTGTATATATGCATAATTAAAGAGGATTATGCACAAAAAAAAGGATCTAATCGTACTGAGTTAACTAAAAATTTTCATGATACTAATCTTCTATCAGATTAGGCTGTTATTACATTTAGTTTGATTTGATGCACAAAAGCATGGTTATTAGGCTTCATACGGTAAACTCTAGTCAATGGTTACTTCTTCTTGCTTTATGCATAAATGAAAACAAAGAGAATAAGAACAATGTTTAAAATCTAATCGAAAGTTAAATCGATAAGACAAGAGGGTTAAGATTTAAAAAGTTCAACCAGTATTAAATTCTCATAAAACTGACTAAAGATTTCAAGGTAGACATATAAGAGATAGCATCCTTATTGTCCAAGAACTCCTGAAAGGCTATTCTAGATTGAACCACTCTCCAAATTGTATAATCAAAGTTGATTTTCAGAAAGCATATGACAATGTGAGTTGGGATTTTCTATGAACATTATTGACGGACCACAGATTTCCTTATAAATGTATCAAGTTGATCAAAGAATGTATTTCGTCCTCCTCCTTAGCTATCTTGATCAATGGAACTCCTACCACATCTTTCAAGGCAACAAGAGGTCTAAGACAAGAAGACCCTTTGTCCCCTTATCTCTTCATTTCGGCCTCAAGAGGCGATCCTTGGTCAAATCGGTGAAGAAATCAGTTTATAATAACAAGAATAATCGACCAAACCGATTAAATTTTTTAATCATTGCTAAGAACAACGTATAAGTGGCCAAAGAACAAGGTCTTCAGCATTTTTTAATATAAAAAATTATAGTTTGAGTGAAATTAAAAATAATTAATAAAAATAGAGATATATCCACTACTTTTTGACTCGTCAATTAATTTATATAAAATACTTATTAATTGTTCTTCATACTAAAAATTTACTTAAAATTTACTTAAAATAATAATTTAAATATTTCATTGTTATTTAGAGAAAAAAAAACTAAGAACCATAGTCTTTTATCTCCATGTTTCAAACGGAGGATTGACTGCATGCCATAAAGGGATTTGAAAGTAAACATTTGGAAGCTGAGGATTATAATCTATAAGAGAATTCGGTTCAAGTATAGGTTCAATGAGCCAAAAAAGAGAGACTAAGAAGAGAGGACTGAGTCGTCCGTCGTTAAGAAATACAACTTATAATTTTCTTCTATTTATCACACTAAAAATATGTATGTAAAGTAAAGTATGGTTAAAGCCGATATTGAGACTTTCTTAATTTTAGTCAAACGTTGATGATTAAACAACACAAAAACATTATAATAATTGATTATTCAATAGTCAAGTGCTAACATTATAATCATTGATTACTCAATAGTCATGTGCCAAACATTCAAACAGAAGCAAGGTCATGATAGGCCTTAAATATTGTCTAATCAATGGTATAAGTTGTGATTCATCTTATTTGGTCAGTTTAATCGTAAAAAGTTTTGAACCGTCTAACTTTTCGAATCGATTTTTAACTTTTCAATTTTATTTACTTTAATAATTTTTATTGTTAAAAATCGATCAATTTATTAATTAATAGGTCAATTTTTTTATTAATTAATACATTTTTATTAACTAAAATAAATCAATTAATTTTCATTTAACAGTATCTTTTTTCAATTAAACTTAAAATTTTTCGATTAGTAAGGACAATATCTTTAAATTATATTTCAAATTCTTTATTTTTTTTCAATTTTTAGCCGATTTTATTGTATTGGATGAATCTTTTAAATCTTAAACCTCTTGTCTTACCGGTTTAACTTCCTATCTGATTTTTAAAACATTGAACTTTACAAAAACACATCATGTTGTTTTCTTAAGACCGGAGATAGGAGATAAATTAAATTGATGCAAACTCATCTACAATTATAATTAATCATTTTAATGATTTCAAACATGAGGTAATTAATAAAGTTGCTTCTTTATGACCATTTTACAAAGAGCTCTGGAGTAATTGATAAAGCTGCTCATTTGTGATAATAAGATCACATGTTTAAGTTACACAAACAATCTCTTTATAAAAAATACAAAAAAAAAGGTTTCGTATATTATGACCCTCTTCAGATCTCTGCAAAGCAGAAAATTTTTTATATTTTTATCAAGAAAAAATAACGTAAAAGTTCCACTTATTATTTAAAAAGTTGGATATGTACCGAAAAAAAGGTGCCTAAGAGATCAAATTAAAAGATGACGTTTAGATTGACAAGATCGAAGATAAGTCTTTTAATACCCCTTTAAGAACAAACAGACAAATAAAAGAAATAAACTATTTAATCAGAAGGAACTTCTATATTGGTTAATACTTGATCTTGTCTTCACTTTCTTACCCACCTATGATTCTCCAACACCCCATGAATCTACACGTAGAACCTCCGTATTTGTCAGACGGTCTTTGATAATCTTGGCAAATAATCAAACATTCTTTTCAAGAAAAAGTATTGAGGCAAATAGTAAATAATGGTAGCTATTAAATTTTAAAACTATAAATATTATTTTCATAAAATATATGTTATTTAATAGTAATTATCAACTAATGAACACGTAATTGATTTATTTCTTAATAAAATACGACCATTGAAATACTCGAACGGTTTGGTCGGATCAACAACAAAACCTTGAACTGTTTTTTAATTTTTCGGTTTGATTTATTTTAATAACTCTTTTTGCTAATTAATTCATCAATTTTTTATTAATTAATAAGTTCTTATAAATCAATTAATTTTTATTTAATAATCTCTTTGATTTTATTAAATCTTAGTTGAACCTTTTAAATCTTAAACTTATGTTTTATCTATTTTATTCCCAATTCAATTTTTAATTAGACATTGTTATTAATACTATAAATATTATTTTTTAAAAATAAGTGTTATTTACTTGTAATTATCACTTATAATTATTAAATAATGAACATGTAATTATGTATTTCAAATAAGTTAGTGTATAAATTAATAATTCAAAAGTACAATGATAGATGTAATTCAATTCATCGATAATAAATTCAATCATATAACACAAATTGTGAAGGTGAGGTTGATCTTTTATGAAGTTTGAAGTCATAGGTACAGCTTGTCAATTATTAACTGATCATCTCGTACTAAAGCTACCTTAAATAGCAAAATTTGTGCTTGAAATTTAGGCTGCGTGATTGATTAGAACAACTAATTCCCAATACCATCATCAAAATAAATATCAGAAGAGAACCAAGTAACCTTTTTCAGCAGCTAAATTCCAATATCATCATCAGAATCCTATCAAAGGAGAACAAGTAACCTTCTGGCGGCTAGATTAAGCAAAGATGATTAGAATCTAATAAGCTAGCTAATCCGGTAATGTGAGAACATAAAGGACGCGGCCGATCACCAGAGTCATCAGGCATTGCTTACACTGCCAAGCTTCACCTACACCTGTACCTGTGCCTGTACACAAAAAGATAATTCAGATATATATCACACCACTTCTTTGAACGGTAAAACATCTATTTAGAAATCACCCACTTTTGCCAAGATTGAGACATCCACTAATGAAAATTTGCTAAATTTACCTCCCAGACTTAGCTTTGTATTCATATACACATTGAGAAGATCCTAACACCTGTTGCAAAATCGATCTGTCAAAAGTGATCATTGAATACAATTGAATTGATTAAAAAAAGAGAGAAAAATCCCAGATAGATTGGGTACAATTGTGCCAACTGCATTTGGAGACAACTAAAACTATATATTATAACTCTTCACTATATCTCAACTAATGACGACATCAAATTAAAACCTCTTGTAAAGCACTTTGTATGAAGGTAGGTTGAACAGTTCATAAGACATGATATAGTTAAATTATAGCTAGCTTCATTAGACTGTGTTTCTGTGCTATATATCAATAAAAACATGAATTATTAAGATTTTAAATTCTGTTAAGGTAGGTCGAATTGGTCTTGTATTTTTTAGTAATTACATCCTTAAACCTGAATTTTGCCTCACCTCCTATAAATTAGCAAATGTGGAAATAGGTGAGATTTACTTCGTAATAGAACCTTTATGAGGGTTTATAGTAGAAAATGAGAAGGGAACAAAAAGCATATTTGTCTCATTGTTTCATTCATACATACAACCACTAGTATCAACTGAAAAAATCCAACAAAAATCGTTGGACTAAGAACACAACATCAATCATTATATTAATCAAGATCGTGATAGATTAATTAAACAACGTTAGTATAAGTAACTAGATTGCATAATCAATTCGAATCAAGTGAAGATACGGCTAACATATCTTATCCTGATGTTTCCTCTATAATCTAATCTTCACCCACCACACTTCGGAACCGCATTTCATATAATAAAATCACTATGCAAGCCTAGAAAAGAGTAGTATATGGTCGCATTACCGTACCTATTGCGTCTAAAGTTTTGTGTTCGACCCTTTAGAACGTCGTATCAACGGTCTTATAATGCCATGGAAGAAGGGGAAGTGGGACTAAAAAGGACGGTGTGACATCAACTTAGGCACAGCTCACAAGTAGATGCGTATTAAACAATTGTGATGAGACCGAGACCAGGCAAAAGCAAGCTCCACGAGCAACTAGACGAAGAAGTTGAGTCTGAAACTCTGGTCACGCGTGCCAGTTAAAAGAAGCTCAAAAGTGATGGATACAGATCGCAACAAATCACTTGGTATAAGTACAAAAAGATTCGAAGACTGTAATGTTTGATGTAAGGGTGGGTTTGTGTAGCTGTTGGGTCTTGCTATTGCACCAATGTTCCATGCAGCGTAGGGTTTATGGTTTTCTAGCTACATGTTAATACGTTAATTTTTTATGTTAGAATTGGGAGACCAAATTACTTAAGAAAAATTATTAAGTTTTTTCCTAATTAATTCATTTAATTACATAATTTCATGATTTGAGAAATTTTTGTATTATTTCGTACTTTTATGCAATATTTTAAAAATCGGGCTGAAAGTTAAATCAGTAAACTAAGAGCGTTCAACCAATATTAAATCATTACAAATTACGTTAAAAATTAAATAAAATTGAAGAATTTGAAATATCATTGAAAAAGATTATTTAAAGTTTAATTAAAAATGAGATTTTTAAATAAAAATTAATTAATTAATTTACAAAAATTGACCAATTAATGAATAAACTAATTATTTTTTAACAATAAGAGTCATTAAAGTAAATCAAATTAATAATAAGAGTTATTAAAGTAAATCAAACCAAATTGAAAACCAAACTAAATTTTTACGATTGGATCGATCAAACCAATTCATTTTTTAATTATTACTTTTATAAATAAGAATTAAAGATATATGAACTAATTTCATAAGAAAATTTCACTGCCTTATGTGTTTATAAAAATTATAATCTCATTATCCTAATCTCCAATTATATTTTATGATACTAAAGATATATTTTAAATTAGTAAAGAATTGTATTAAAATTTTATATTTGAATTTAGTTAGTAACCTAAAGGTACATAGAGTGATCTCTTTCTTTATACTTATTAAAAAAAATGTATCCACAATTATCCAATTTAAAAATGATTCATTATTTATGAGTAGAGTTTTAATTCAGATTTCAGATTTATTTTTTTGTTTCAATTTCATATTTTAAGTTACAGTAGGATGGATCATATTTTTGCTGGGTTTCTAGTCCAATTGTACCTTTGTAAGTAACATACCGATTCAATAGCAGATCGAGACACATTTTCTAAATTCCAAGCAGATTAAGAATCAGTCATAGAAGACTATTTCCCTTGTGCTAGGTTTTTATAAATAAAAAATGAACTTTTACATTTAAGTGATTGAACAGGAAAAGTCTTGGCCTCTCAGGTGAACAACCCAGTAAAAATTATGCTGAACCTAAGTTCGTTCGGAGAAGTCCGATAGTTTATAGTCTTACTCATAATTAATATAGAAGTTGTTTCCGAGAAGATGGTAACATATAATTACTAAATAATAATCATATATTTGGCCTATATGTAAATAACAAATGTCAAAAATGCATCTTTTTCTTATGTAACAAATTATATGCTTGTCAAAGTGTAATATTAGGTTATATCATATATAAGTTATGGTTGTATTAATTTGCTTAGTTCAATGAATTTTAATTGATTGTAATGATTATGTATTGCTTCGTCAAGTGTGATTAATCTAATTCAAAGCATAATTATGTATCTCATAACGCCATATTGCTTATGATTCGTTTAAAAGCAAATTGGGCGTTTTAAGCATTTCTCCCAATTGAAACATGTTTCTTGTCCATTACAAGACCCAATCAACTTTTGTTTATTTTATTTTATTTTTTGCGGTTGTCCTAAAGAAAGCTTTAGTGCTTTTAAAAGCACTTTTGGGATGTGTAACGTATGTGTGATTTTTATCATGTATCTGGACAAAAATTGTTGATGAGTTGGTTAGTATCACTTGGAGTTTGATGCGAGAGCTTGCCACTCGGTGCACGATTTTTTGGTACCACAAGCAATCATTTCAACTTTTTCCCCATGCAACAAACTCTATAAGTACGTCACACCCTTTGTATTGCTATCCCGTGGATTATTGATCAAGAGAAATCTATAGCTAGCTAGGGTTTCCATCTCCGTATTCCTCTTCCTTCGCCCTTGCAAAACCCTTGTTATCGCAGGAAGTGGACCACCTCACCTCAAAAAAGGAAAGATGGCCATGTTTTCCACTCAGAATCCATGGGTTTTTACATTTGGCCTTTTGGGTAAAATATTAAGAAAGCCTAGCTAAAATGATTTTCATGTTTATTCTCTTTTTCCTTTATACCAAGTTGATGTCACCAAGTAATAAAGGGGAACGACATCATTAACATGTCTGAGAAATACTTTCTTACAAGTTGTTGATTTTTTCCTCTTTGCTTTGCAGGTAACTTGGTATCTTTTGTAGTTTTTCTGGCACCAATGTGAGTTAATATGTTGTTCCAATTGTTATGGTTAGTTCATAGTTTATGAAGAACATTTGTGATCATTGCTTGGCCAAATCTTCTTTTGCAGACCAACATTCTTAAGAATCTGGAAGAAGAAATCAACAGAAGGGTTTCAGTCGACACCTTATGTTTTTGCAATGTTCAGTGCCATGCTTTGGCTCTACTATGCATTACACAAGTCCGATGCTTTTCTTCTCATCACTATTAACTCAGTGGGCTGTTTCATTGAGACCATTTACATTGCACTGTACATTACTTTTGCACCAAAGAAAGCTAAGGTAATGGATACGTTAAGACACCCATCTTCTTCTTTTTCTCCTCTTATTACTTAGATATAACTATGATAATTTCCTGATGAACATATACTTTTGACTTGAATTGCAGAGGTTCACTTTACTATCACTTTTCTTGTTAAATTTTGTGGCTTTCGGCTTCATTCTTCTCTTGACTGAATTATGCGTAAAAGCACCGAACCGAGTTACAGTTCTTGGATGGATTTGCGTGGTGCTGGCGATTAGTGTATTCGTTGCACCTTTAAGCATCATCGTAAGGATTTTAGAAAGAGTTCAACGCTTACCAAAAGCAAATTTTTAATATCAACACACTTAAGCTTTTCTTTCTGATCTAATGTTCACAATTTCAACACCCTGCAGAGACTTGTTATTCGAACAAGAAGCGTGGAGTTCATGCCGTTCTACCTATCATTTTTCCTGACACTAAGTGCTGTTATGTGGCTCTTTTACGGTCTCCTGCTAAAGGACTTCTACATTGCGGTAATTATACCTTTCTGTCTCAAAGACGATAGTATATATATATATATATACAATTGAAGAAGCTCAGATGGTTTCTGAAAAAACCTGACATGAACTGATCTGTTTACAGGTACCAAACATTCTAGGCTTTTTCTTTGGGATTCTTCAGATGTTGCTCTATGTTATCTACAAGTATTTCCTGACAGTACCTGTAGAGCCTAGTAATAAGCTACCTCAGACCCATCTGGACATTATAAAACCAACCAAGACCACCGCTGATGTTGAGGTTCAGCAAGCCGGAACTCCCCTACCGGACGGTCAAAAAGTTGCAGACCGAGCTGATTACCATGACAACAAGCTTACAGATGTTTCATATGGGCAAGACCAGGTCATTCGATGTGAAGTTTAAACATGCACTTGGTTCCCTATTATCTGTAACTTAATTACGATTCCTAATTTAGCATATATGTGTATATGCTTGATGGGTATATGGGTATATGCTTCGATGTAGTATTGTTATGGGTCAATAACAAAACTTTGTGCATGTTGATTGAACTTCAGATATTACCTCATTTTATTAATTTTAATTCCATTTTATCATATACGAATACGATAACGTCACTAAGAGCGGACAAGATTAAAACGTAAAAATAAAGGAATTGTCAAATCGATTAAGTGGAGTGAGCTCAATCACACATACCCACGGTGTTGGAAGCCGCGAGGCTAGATGGGAGCAATTGAATTGAGCTCTAATCATTAATTGAAACTTATTTCAAAGACACGATTGCTTAATGATTGAGCTAAGGAGATAGACAACACATATCTAATTTACGAACTTAGGCATAATCTTATTTTTGTTAGAAGAAGGTGACAAAATGGGATCCATAATTATCCTCATATTTTACAAGAAGTTTATAAATTATAGTGAATTATTCTTATACTGTTAGAGTATCTCATATTGACTAAATATAAAAATGTTAAAGAATTTATAAGTGGTAAGGGCCAACTATATATCTAAATAACTAGACCTTTGATAATAATTGATCCAAGCTCAATTCTTATTAATGGGTTCTACACTCTGCTCATATTAAAAATTCAGTATATACAAAAACATAAAAACGAAGAAGTTTAGTTTAGTGATTAAATGAATTTATTTTTATTATTTTAAAATTTAAATAATATAAAATAAAAAGAGAGAAGGAAAAGTATTTTTTTTCCCTGAAATTCTATACATCTTGTTAGAAAGCTTCGTAATCATAATCAATACCAATAAATGAACCAGTTGAAAAACTAATCATACCTAATTAAAAAAATTAAACTTAATTAGTAACAACGTTTAAAATATGTTATCTTTTAATCTCCCTGCTCTGTTGCTAAAATTACGGGTTCATTATCATAACCAAATTCCATTTGAACATAGGCACTGTCATGTCTGATTTGCCAACAGACAACGTCATCTGCGCCTAACGCATGCCTGGCTGATTTGGCCCAATTATTTGTTTCATCAAACCTTAATTTAGTATGTCTAGTGCATTTTAGCGTCCTCTCTGTTCTCTGTTTTGCTGTTTTCAGCATTCTCGTGGAGTCCAGCGGGCTCGTATTAGCTAGATCTAGATAAGTTTAAGTATCAATTTCAAAGATGATAAAAGAAGCATTAAATTTTAAATTTTCTAGTTTATTATTAAATACTATAATTCCATAATGGTTTTTTAAGAAACCTTTTTTTTTTGTCAATGAAAACATTAAAAAAAAGGTTAAAAGACTAAATCAATTCGATATGTTGAATTGTAAAAATATTGAATCTTGAATCTTCCGAATTCTAGTTCGATTTATTTTAATAATTTTTATATTAAAAATTGATCAATTTATTAATTAATTGGTCATTTTTTGTTAATTAAAAAATTTTATAAACTAATAAATTAATTTTTATTTAATAATATTTTTAATTAAACTTCTTTGATAGATAAAGCCACCCTCTTTCAATCATATTTTAAATTTTTTAATTTTAATCAATCTTTAACCGATTTTATGACGATATAATATTGTTTAAATCTTTCAGTTTTAAACCTTAAACCTCCTGTCTTAGCGGTTTAATTTCTGACGATCAACGGTACAACAAAATTTAGTGAAAGAAATATTACTGCAATTAAGTACAATTTTTAATGCTTCAAATTCAAATTTTGAAAATAAGAAGAAAACATTTTTAGTACAAAACATATGAATAGGAAAATCTTTGTTTCATATATATATGACAATTATTGCTTTTCGAGTATAGTTAGTGTGAGTCCCTTTCAGAACTTTGAAGATCCCAAAATCAAAACCGAATGGGACTTATCTCCTGAAAGATCAAAAAACAGATGAATTATTTGCTCCACGATGTTTGTTTGATTCTCAACCTTTCTTCTTGTCACCTATCACCATATGCGGCTAGTCGATTATTTCCGTCTCTTGTCCTTTAGGTGCTACTTAGGGATCAATTAAAAGTTTGATTGTCTAGGTGTTAATCTAAATCTTGAATAGCAAACATAATAATTCAGTAATTATCGTTTTTTTCAGAGTCACTTAAAATATAGGAGATTATCTTTATTATTATATGTTGATAATAAAATTTTTTAAGTTTTTAGTGATTTGATGAGAAATAATGTTTAATTGACTCGGAAAAAAAGATAATTACTGGATTGTTGTCGTTGTTATTGTTGTTACGAGAAATAATGCCAAAGACGTTTTTCTCTTATATTTAATTCTTTAACTTATAAAGTACAAAATAATGAAATAAAAATATTATTAATTAATATCATATTATTTATAAAATTAATTGGCAATTTAACAAGCTTTTAGTGTACTGTATTACAAATATAAATATTTATAAAGCACTCAACTCATGCAGACAAGAATTTTGAATGTGTAGCCATTGTTCATTAGAAGGAAAGGAGGTTACATAAAGATGGTCAATAACTTTGTTTTCAGGGTTTCAAAAAGACCGTTGAGGAGATAGCTAATGACCGCATTCATCTAATGCTTTTTGACTAATTATGACCGTGTTATTACCAGAACCAGAAGAAAAAAGCTAAAAAGAAGAGATACATGGGTACTACCAGGACTTATCACGGCGGCTAGCTAATGGGTTCTACTAGGTCAACAGAAGCGAAAAGTTGTTTCTTGTTGTGGTAAAGCCCCATACCTCGCCTACCATGAAGCCTGAGCTCTCTCGTCCACCGTTTGATTGCTTCTATCACACTAGAAGAGCAAAGGTCCTCAGTCACACTCCACCACAAGTGCGATCAGACGTCATAAAGGGAAAGTTACTTTCAGCTTTCAAGGCCACCTGGAACCCTACAAGAAATGAGCCAAGTGGGTTCTAGTTCTTTACCATTTTACCACTAGTTTTTTTTTGGTAATGCTCCCATTGCTATACTGCACCCTTTTGGCCTTTTTACGTTATATATAACAATAGTATCAATTGCCAATCAGTGTTAACTCATGAGTTCTTGTCCTTTAATTTCGACATGTGTTGGAGTGGTTTTGTTTCTAAAAATATAATTATAAATATAATAAATTATGATAATGATTCGCAATATATTTAACAAAGTCATTGAAACTGAAAATATGAGTTGTAACCCTTAAACCACTTGTAGGTTGACACGTCAGAAAGAGACAGATGGGGAGGGCTGGTACTTTGGAATGGAGTCCGCAAGTAGAGCGACTTTGGTTAAAGGGTGTTCGTACCATCAACAAGAATAACCTAATCTATATAGACAGGTCATTACCTCTTAGAAACTTTTTGGATTATGTAAAAGTAAAAAGGTCCATTAGGACCAAGTGGAAAGGAACACTCCCACGCTGATCTTTGGATCCTAACCACAATTACAGAGCCGCTATCCATCACTGCTCCAGACCGTGTTTAACGCGTGCACACGGAATTGAAAGATTGAAAAGTTCGGATTTAAAGAAAGAAGAAAATGATAGATTTGAATTAACTAAAATTAAATATAATACGCAGAGTTTTACATTTACCTACTAGACCTCACGAAGAACTTGTCTCGAACAACTTAGATAACGGGTAAAGAACAAAACAAGAAAGTTGTTTAGGATCAAAATTACGCTACAATCTGATTCAGTTGATAAGTGATGTTCAATTCTTAAGTTGAAAAGATCAAGAGGGATTTCTCCTCTCAAGATGACCAGTGACACACAAGAAATAATATGATCAAAAAGCTTTTTCCTTAATCTTAAAGAGGGTATTTATACCAAGGTCAAACAATAAAAGACTTGGGCTAAATAATACATGGAAGCTCAAAATAAATATAACTTAAAACAAGTCCAAATTAGAATAATAAAAAACACGCCTAGGCCTGGTTCAATACGTTCCCAAGTCTGATCATAGGCGCGCCTCTCCTTTTGGACTTAAGTGATAATACGCAGCTCAATACAATGGTCTTCAAATCTCAAGTGAATCCAATCCAAGAATTTGAGGTAAATGAATCAATTTAAATTGCGATTCATATAGCTCTCCTCCGATATGCTTGGTACATTCCATCCTCTTCACAAATTAGCCCACGTACACATAAAGATTCCTTGAGTCTCTGGATCTTAGCTTTGGACATAGGTCCAATTAAAAGCACAAGCTCGTACCGTCACACACGTCATCTCGATATTAATCTTTCCTCCTGCTCACATACATCACTGCTCACATCACTATTGCTTCTTGGCACTACTTCTTGCTTGCCTATATAAGTGTCTTAAAACCATCGCTTGTTTCTGCAAGACATTGGTTAACCAGTTTCTCTTAAGAACATTGCTTGAGAGATAAAGAGAGGAGAGGGTCGATCCTCATTAACTTGTAGATTGAGAATGGCTTTTTCATGGATGTTCGTTTTTGGTCTTCTAGGTAGATGCAGAGTCTCTCTTTGGTAGTTTCATGCATGCATGCTCTTATACCTATCCATTCTTTTATATACTGATTCAGATTATTTACTTTCCTTTTCCTTCTGTTGTTCTTGTTCTTTAGGCAACCTTATCTCCTGTATGGTCTGCCTTGCTCCTGTGTAAGTTTACATCTTACACGAACATCTCTTTAACATTCTTCCTTATGAGCTCACCAACTTACCAGCAATCGAATGCATTACAGGCCGACATTTTATGCGATTTACAAGAAGAAAACAAGCGAAGGATTTCAATCTATTCCTTATGTGATTGCACTCTTTAGTGCTATGTTGTGGCTGTTCTATGCGATTTTCCAGAAAGATTGCACTCTTCTAATCACCATCAACTCATTCACCTTTTGTATGGAGATGATCTACATCACTATCTACCTTATCTATGGCACTAAGAAGGACAAGGTATTCGAAAAAACATCTCTTTTCTCCCACTCTTGGAAACTCTTTTGGCAGAATCAGTAAACTGATTCAAAGTTATATGCAGATTATCACCTTGAAGCTTGTCCTCTTGCTCAACGTTTTTGGATTCGGTATGATCAGTATTTTAACTCTTTCCCTTACCCATGGAGAAAAGCGCGTAAAAGTTCTTGGGTGGATTAACATGATATTCTCCTTGTGTGTATTCGCTGCCCCTCTATGCATTTTGGTAAGAATGCCTCAAAATTCCACAACTTAGCTACAAAATTTTCAAGTTGATAACAAGGTTTTAACCCTCTTAATTCGACATTTTTCTGCAGAGAAAAGTTATAAAAACCAAGAGCGTGGAGTTCATGCCATTTTATCTATCCTTCTTCCTTACTCTGAGTGCAGTCATGTGGTTCTTCTTTGGGTATCTAAAGAGAGACCCTTTTGTTGCTGTAAGTTCATACATAACTAAACAACATATGAAAACTTTCGATTCAATTACTGTTTTTTCATTAACATTTTTTATCCTTCTTATGCAGATTCCAAACATACTAGGCTTTGCGTTTGGTCTTGTGCAGATGGTACTTTATGTGATTTATAAGAATAGTCCCAAGAAAATTGTCGAGGAAACAGATCCAAAGCATCAACAATTATCAGAAGTACACATTGTGGACGTGGACAAGGTTAGTTCGACAATCTGCTCCGACCTAAATGCGGTGGTTCCTCAGCTGAACGATGACGGAAATGCAGTAGTACTTGACGAAGATGAGAAGGAAACCTGCAAGCAAAACAAGCAAGACGTGGCGGTCTATGTCATTGTCACAGCTTGATGGGGCGTGTGGTTCTAATTTGCATGTAAAATTGTATACGTGATATGGTCTCTGTTTTATTACTTCTACGCGTAAAAGCTGCACTTCGTAAGCCTCTCTCAAGTTGTAGTGAGAAAGATGCAAAAGAGAGACACAAGCTCTTCCTCTAAATCTGCATGTAATTTATGCTTAGCTTATTTTCGAGTAAATAAGAATATTTATTTTGTATTTAACAATCATATGATCAACTTATATAGCTTTTTGCTTATACCATGACAATACGTAATCCTTCTGCCTTTGTTATATCGTTTCACGTAATTAGTATCAAATGATTGCAAATTCTTAGGTGATCCCTAAGTATTGGTTTCATGCTATTTTATTATGATTATATAATATTTCTTTATCTTTAGTAACCTCAGTACCTGACCTGCTATTGAAGCATATAATCTAGGACTGAACACTCAATCCTATTATCATGCAATAACACAAATTTTATTTCAGTAATCATTAAAACTTTGCTGAGTTTGGTAACATGAAATATATATATGTTTCATTTTTAGATAAATATTATGCTATGAAAATTAAAATAACTCATTTAGTATGAGAAGGGAATAAATCATTTATCAATTTGTCATTCATTATTATAATGAGTATTTTCATATTTTGTGTGTTCGCCCCGTAGGAAGTGGTCGAGTTGGTGGAGTGGAGGGCATGAGCTCAAAGGCTTTGTATTCGAATTCTCTTACTTACACTCTCTCAATCGAGTCTGTTGTATGTATAGGACTTGTCTAATGCAGAGTATCTGATTGGCGTGATTTGCAAGCTATTATGTTAATCCGGAGGTTTACCCAGTGCGTATTCAAAGGATAGTGGCTGCGAGTTCCTCCGTTTCCTAAAAAAAAATTTATGATCACATAGATACTTTTTTTTCCAAACTCAAATTTTAAAAAACTATATAAAAAATTACGAGACCAGATATATAATCAATAATTTTTTATTTTAAAATTTTACGTTTTTCGTTAATATTATTTTCAAGTAAAAAATTCATTTTACAATTTTTATTTTATTATTTATGATATTAATAACTATTAATCACATTATTTTTTTCATAAATTTTATATACCACACAATCAAGTGGCCTATTAAAAAGAAATATAATTAATCTTAATAAAAAAGTACAGTACGTTGAATTTGGGTAGAGTTTTTTCACTTTTTAATGACATCTTACTAAAACTTTTTCTTATCATCTAATGACAAAGGCTGCTAATAATGTAAAGCTTTTAGATCGAAATATAACTATTGAACATACGTGTTATTAGATCACCCATGCACCTTGACACCAATCACATTCATAGTTCACAGACAAAGTTGTAGAAATGACATTGACACACGTTGAGAGCTATAAGACTGCCACTTTAGTATATACTTGTTGCCTTTGTTAGCCTCTCGATTAGCCATAAAGAGTAAAGAGCAGAGCACCACTGCGTCTTGTTATCTTCAGATCGATGAATGATGTCATTGCTTTCCATTTGCTTCCTATCTTTAAAGGAACTCGTATAAAGCAAATTGCACGTATACAGGATGTTGATGATCATAATGAACACAGGGATATAGTTGAATGGTTTATTTATAAAGAAATATTATCTTAAATTTTTAGTTAAGATATGATATTAGCAATTATTTATAAACTTATTTGGGTCTTGTACAATTTCAAAAATAATTCGCTCAAAAATCTATACATATACAGTAAAACCTCGATAAATGAATATTGTTAGGACTTGAAAAATTATTATCTTATACGGAGTTATTAATTTATCGATAAATTAATATTTATTAATCTATAGAATAATTTTATTTTGTACATTATATTTGTCAAATTAAACAATTAATTTTTTTCCGTATCTAAGAAAAGAAAATAAATAAACAGTTAACTAATGATGGTGCATTGTATCTAAGTTTATTAATCTTGTCAAAAATAAGTTTATTAATCTTAGATAAGTGTGATTCAAAATAGAGTGCATATAGGTACATTAGAATATGAAGTGTTAGAATATGAAGTGTTGTGAATTGTTTCAAG
>JAOQMQ010000006.1:26883286-26898152 GCA_027563845.1 Erythroxylum subrotundum | reverse complement strand
TGCTTGAAATATTGATGTGAAGGCCACAATTATTGCAAATTGTTTTCGACATTGCAAAATTCGATCTGAGGAAGGTATGCTTCTAGAGATGTTGAAGGCATTCAAAGATTAGAGGAAGTTATTTCTAATTTACATTATAGAAATGCCATGAATGTAGAGTAGATTCTGAATTATCCTAGTGAAAATGAAGCTTTAATGGAATTGCCTACGGACGAAGAAATTATTCAAGGAGTAATGGGTATGGAAGATGATGACAATCAAGATCCAGATGATAGTAACGCTATATCACATGTTTCTCCAAAAGAAGTTTTTCTTGCCGTAGAGACTTTGAAAAGTTACTTGCTTCAAAATGAGAAGAATGTGCCAAATGTAGTTTATGTCCTCCAAAAAGTTAAAGATGAAATTGAATTCAGTTCGCATGAAAAGAAGAATCAATTGACTATAGATACATATTTTAGGAAAGCATAAATTTTGAAATAAAAATTATTTAGGAAGTGCTTTATTTTATGCATTATGTATGTAATTTTCATACTTATTTAATGAATTATTATTTTATATTTTCAGTAGGCCTCAAAGAATTTTTTAAAAACTATTATCTTATGCATTTAGCGAGGTTATTATTTTATCCCATTAGCCTAAGTCGGGACCAAAGAAAATTATTATTTAATCGAGATTATTAATTTATCGAATATTCATTTATCGAGGTTTTACTATATACATATATATAGTTAGTCATATTCAAATATTTAGATCAGGAAGTACTGAATTTTCTTTCGAGTAGGTCCTAAAAGGAGAAGGTTGGAATGCCATCAAATACTTATTATTGAATTCATCTTAATTCACTTGATCCGATAGGAGTAGTTGATAATTGAATCCAAAATTTTTCATTATTCTTGTATCCGTAATAGTGCAAAAAAAAAGGCTAGACTCGAAGTTGTTAAAATATACTGGCATTGTATACATATAGATTTTTGAGTGAATTTCTTTTGAAATTGTGCTATATATATATATAGATTTTTGAGTACTAGACCCAAGTAAATTAATAAATAATTGCAAATAAAAGAATTTGTATATTTTTAATTCATAAAATAATGTAAAAGTAACAAATAAAATTTAAAATGAAGTGATAAATTAAATTAAAATTGTTACTTATAAAATAATATATTTAAAAACTTTATTTTAAATCACTTAAACATATATTTAAAGTTAATAATAAAGATAAATTATTTTTTATATAACACAAATTAGCGATTTTTAAATAAACTTAATCGCATCTTTAATTAATTCGTTTTTAATTAAATTAAACTATCAACTAATATGGAGAATTATCTATCTTCCTTTTGTTTGATAAAATTAAATTAATTGTGTAAAACTAATATGTGCAGGAACAAGATTAATTATTAGACTAAACTGGTGCATTGATTGATGACGAAGGGCGACACGACAACATCTTTGATATGTTTTTCTGAGGATAGTATGAAACGTACTTTTGTCAAGTCATCTGGGAGAATCTCTGATGTACCCAAAAAAAAAAAAAAAGGCATCTGGGAGAATTGCACAAGGATTGCATGCTCCTCTACTCGATCGCAAACGTGTATCTTTGGACCACCACTAAGCCCTCGTGCTCCTGTGCTTTCCCTTTCCAATTTACATTATCAACATCAATTAAGCTGTAGTCTTCATGATCGTATAAAAGTTCCTAAGAACACATGAATGATTGATTCATCATGCTTTACTTTTCAAAGTGATGATTCCCATTTTGATGAGTGTGAGATCTGTTTTGGACGCAAGGTGTTAGGTCGGTACCAGAAAGCTCTCAAGTTCTTACCGTGTAATTTTGATCGAATTAGGTTTCAGTATCGATAATTTTCTCATTTACAATTTAATAAAAGAGTCAAATAATTTTTTGAAGCTAAATTTTTATTATTTTTTGAAAGTTTTAATTCAATTCTTAATATCAATAAAATTGAATAATCACAGTATAAAAAATTAAAAAGTTGATTCAGATGATGTATTATATGTTAAAGTCCTAATTATATTATTTGAGTGTATTAAATTAATAGGTTTTATAAATCATCTTAATTAATTTAGAAGACAGTTTTTATAATAGGTGGAAGTCACATTAACTTCAAAACACCTAAAAGTGATCTTTTATATACATCATGTAGTACTAATTAAAACTTAAGAGTGATTATATAAGCATTAAATCGTTTAGTTTAGTAATTGTTCAAATTTTAATTGAACTTTTAAAATCTTAAATTATATAAATAAAATTACAATTAATTAGTTAGATAATACATATTAATTAAAAAGGGTAAGAAAATGTTGTGAACTACAATTGACTTTGGATTTTTGGGAAAATTAGGGTTTGTTTTTGCATTGGAGATGTAATCAATTGTTTTTTATACTATAGATAACATTAGAAATTAAGGCCTAATCTGCAATTAGTTATCCAAATGATCACCTTAAGTGAGATCACCTAGCCAATCCTATCCATCATTTTTTGAAAAGGGTAATGCAAATCTTCTATCCAAAGGGCAAAAGCCATGACGTTGTCACAACAAAAGGATGGAACTTTACACTTATATATAACTAATCCATTCTTTAATCCCATTTTATAGGTATCATTACTTGTAATGATACGTTTGAGGCGAGAAAAAGGAAAGAAAAGAAGAGATGAGACTTGTTAATTAGATGAGTGAACCAAGTGGTGGAGCTCCTTCTTTAGATCGTGGACACAGGTGAAGCTTAGCAGCATATATAGTACGAGCCTTGTCGTTTTAGGACAAAAATAAGCTAATTAATCCTGGATCAACATGACAAATGTATGTACATATTATATATGTACCCCACATTTCTCTTTAGTTAACAGGAAGTTAGCTAAAAATGGAGGATATGTGTGCATGCTTGATGCCCTACAGTACTACTTTAATGGCCTTCTAGGGTTTCGCCAACTAGCAATGTTCCCCTCAATCTGAATGTTTCACCAACTGGGTCACAAAGTTGAGTAGTTATACAGGAACAGTTAGTTAACTGGGGTAGGAGATGAGACAGTAAAAGGTGGCTTAGACATTTTCTTTGTTGAATCATATTCACTTGAGATGCTTTGCCATTCTGTACTAAGCCTCAGAATATAATCTCACAATACAACCTAATTCTATCAGCTGTGTCACAACTGTTCGTAAGATACCTTCCTAAAACAATAAAGCAAAGACAATGTCCTGCTAAATCTCAATAGTGGAGTATATGTAGATTCTTATTGTAATTGTCAATTGATTATAAAGTAAACCTGAATCATCCATTTCTTTATTTAAATATTTAATAATAAATTTTGGGAACACTTAAATAATTTACAAATTATTGCTCCAAATAAGTTATTTAACAAGTTTAAACTTTAAAATTCATGAAACTCAAACTCAAGTTCTTGTTTTTGAATATTTTGATGCTAAAGTATGTGTACAAGTCCAATTATTTGGACAAAATTGAATTTGCAAATTTCTTTTTTGGCTTAATGCAAACTACTTCCTATTTTGTTTCTCATTATTAATTAATAAGACTAACATAAATTGACAATATAAAAGAGAAAAGTGTCCAACTTTTGAGAGGATAACCCCATCTCCCGTCATCCTTGGCACCAACTTGTCGTGCCATGTGTACCATAAAAGAAAGAAAGCAAACTCTATCCATAATTTGCATATCATCAATTGTGGTCTTATTGCTACACAAAAGATGGCAATAATTAATCTCATAGGTGTCTAAATGATGAGGGAACTTGTTGGTATCTCTAGTTTGGGGCGCTTCAACCAACTCGCTTCCAACCCTTTTCAGAGAGTTGGGGTGGCACTTAATTGCTAATAGAAACAGTTCTTGGTTGTGCTCACAGCACTTTCAAGTACTATACACTGATAATATTTGAACAAATATTCCTTTAGACGAGATTACATGGGGTTTGGCTATGTGGGAATTTTTCTTCATTAATTAGAGGAGCTTAGTTTTTGTTTGAGACAACCAGCACATACAGGCGCTAGCAATGTTTAACATATATAATGTCTAGTTTTATCAAATGAACCTTATCTCCAGTGCTATTGTATGAATTCCTCTTTTGTAGATTATTCATTTGAATTATAATTTCCAAACTGAATGAAAATTAAAAAATCACAAATTTCTTCTTATTTATAGTAATTATTTTCATTGAGATGCTATGAATAAGTTGAGATAAGGGTTGTCGATCTTAGAAAGTCAAAAAGTCAAAATATTCAGTGTATAAAGCTCTCCGTTTTGTAGAGTTCAATATACAAAGAAGTTATTTCTATGACCTAAACATGAGCAACTTTACATATTAATCATTTAGTAGATTTGGTTCATAAAAAGGTAACCTCTTTGAGGTTCATAATTAAATGCATGCAGAGTATGACAACAGGAGATAACAAATAATTGCCTACCTTTTGTGCTTGCGTTAAGCTTTTCTCTTTTTAGTCCATATATTCATAAGCATTCTCATCCCTAGTTACAATCGTGATAACTTTAAAAAATGTTGAAGCAAATGTTTTATGCATATTAAGCTTTATATACATGGTTGCAGCAAAGTTAATTTGTAAAAAATTACATGGTCATCATAATATTAGGCATCAAACGAGTTTTTGAACAACTTCAAGAAAAACAACCCATGAAAGACCAATCTTATACATAATTGGACATTGTTTGATGTCATGACACTCATTTAAGTTAGTTCATATGCTCCCCTGCAATTCTGCATTTAACCATAAAACACGTATTAAGTAAGCTAATGCTGCAAGTAACATCAATCCTTTGCAAGAATCACAAGTTTATCTACTGACTAATCCAGATTAGTTGCCCAACTTTTTGTCCCTAATCCAAATTAATTGTCGTAGCTTTCATCTCCATTGAGCTAGTGGCTGATGCAAGCACCATGGCATGATAGATGAGGAGGACCTGACTACTTTTTAATACTTTATGATCAAAGCAAGCCGCTAATCAACACAAAAAGTGGATGTCAATCCTCTCTAGATAATAATTTTACTTTTAAAAATGTTGGTATCATCAGCATTTTAAAGATATTCGACATCCCATTGTACCGCATGGGCTAAACATATACATCTTTTCAATCAATCCTTCAAAACCAAAGCAAAAGTTGAGGTGCATATCTAACCAGGTCTTAGTTTCCTGCAAAACCAAGACTTCTTCTACGTTTAACAATTGGCATGAAAAAACCGTTTATATTTTCCCAGTAAGTATGGACCACTACGGATGCATCATAACTCTATCCTTCTTTCAAAATAAACAAAACATTCTCTTAAAAGTTCAACAATTGGCATGAGAAACGATTGACAAATACATTCGATTACAAAGACTTGATAATATCCGTACAGATTATACACATACACTCACTTTGCCGGTATGAAAGGAAGTACAGACTATTATTATATATAAACGTAATTTCAGTCTTCTGTTATAGGTTGAAGAAATATAAAAAACTGCATTTTTTTTATTGACAACGAGAAAAAGGGACAATAACATTATCATGAAAGAAGTGAATATCAATGGGGAAAAGGAAATAAGAGGAGGAAGAAGGTACAAACTACGATATAGTTGCCCAATTTGGATAAGGACATTTATAAACCCATCCAGGTCCAGAATATTGCACACAATGAAGCCATAAACCTTCTTCAAGCTCATCATATCTACAAGAAATGAAAACAAAACTCAGAAGCGAGTATATGCACGCATTTTACATGAAAAAGCAACACCCATTCAGATAAAAGTCAACTGGAACCAACAATACCACGATTCAGGTGTAAGCAACTAATGAGATTATGGTAAAACAATCACCAATTTATTAATACAATTGTGCCCCCACCTCTAACCACAAGCACTATAAGCAGAAGATAAATGACAGTAAGTGGACATGATGCAATTTGGAATGTTAACGTAGACATGGAAAGAAGCTATAAGGCAAGGAAATTGACTGTATATGTGTTGTAGTAAGTGTTAATTTCAAATAAGAAAAAAAAAGAGGCAACAATACCATGAATTTATATTGCCTACTTTGTCAGCAGGAAGTATGAAATTTCATCTTTGGCAACAGCAACTAAAATGTCAACTTGAGCAAGATTTCAAAAAATCCTTGGGTTATGGTTTATTAGAAACTGCACATAATTCACTCAATTGTGTTGCAGTCTGTAAGTAATTTAGTGCAAACTGCAGCCATTGTACCATAATAGCATCACACATGTTACAGCACAAATCCACATTTATAGTAAGCACAAGTGAAACTTGACAAATATGCATCCTACCAAAAGTACCATCACAGGTTGAAGTCTCACCCTTTTGGAGCCAAATTTGGACAATTTGTGCACATTGGATCAATGCTGAAATCTTCCTCACAATTTTCTTCACGTTTACATGAATTATTTCCTGATGGAGGAGAACTGCTAGAATTGAAAGCAGCTCTATCAGCAGTCCTCCCATTACTGGAGCGGTTCTGAACATGTTCAGAGAGATAAAGATTGTCGTTGGCTATTGGATGTCCCAAATACTGTAAATGAGCTCGAATCTAAGTGGGGCGAGAGAGAGAAACAGATTGATTAACACACGTTATAATTTCACCATATCCATCAGTAAAATGGGTGTCAACACAATCTCATTTATGAGTTTACATGAAAAGAAGAAAAAGGAGATGATTTAAACTGTGGCATGTAAATGTCATATACCCAAAGAAGATGGATCCTAAGTTAAGATATGACAAGGGAAAAAATGGGTAAATCTTCTTACCGAGAATGAATAAAGGGCATTGTTAACATTAAAGGCAAGAAGTTTGGCGAGAAGAAGAGAGATTGACCAATAAAGATGAATCCATAAAATCAGTAGGCTTAAATTAAGCCATTTAACATGTTTGCATTTTCAAGAAGAGCACCTGTATGTATCGAAAAATACAAAATGACGAATTGCTCATGTCAAGAAAGGATGAAAATCCAAAGAATACTAAAAAGCTGGACTCATTTGTGTTCCAAAACAAAGAGGGTTTAGACATATAGGAATTTATTATCCTGGGATTCTGAATGAGCAGCTACTCTGCTGCTATAGCTCCTGCTCCCTCTTCAGCTAGCATGGTTTCTCATTTGCTTGGACGAGGCTCAATTAGTCATTAACCATTTAGCCCTTGTATATTCCTCAAGACTTCTACAATTTGCTACGACTACTCATCAAGAACACCCATCGTTCTTTCCCAAAGATAAAATTTATTTTAAAAGATAAGAGTCAATATTAGCAAAAAGCAACAAAAACCAAAAAGAAATTTCAAATCAAGGCTTCTCCTTTCCATATGACATAAGGGTTTCTACTGAAACCCTTAAAATATGTATTTCTAACAGCAATTTCTTGTTCAGAAGTTCCCTTACTTGATGAGTTCGGCCAGTGATTGGTTTACATAACACGATGCTATGAGTTCCATTGGTTCTTATCCTTGTAAACTTTGTACGAGAAGGCTTCCCCTTCACAGAAGAATTGGCATGAGAGTCACTGACCTGAAGAAATTATAAATTCTAAGAATCAGTGTACTGCAATGAATCAACCGCCAGTAAGACTAGAGGTAAATAAACCGCTGAGCATTTTCAACCACCACAGGTATATAACTCATCAGCAGAACAGCGATTATAATACAAAGTAACATCATCAGAGAATAGCAGTGAGGATTATGGAAAGAAAAAGATCCCAAATTTGCAAGCACACGTACAATCATGCAAGATTGACACAAATTACTCCATGTGTTAACACAAAGAAGACTACTGATGAATATAACACAAATTAATTGAAAAAAAAAACGCAAGTGAATATTATTCATCCAGAAAGAAGCCTTATCACCTGATATCCACCGTAGTACAAATGAATACTTCATAATGAACATATGATCAGAAGATCTATAAATTAGATGTTATTATGAAAGTGGAGGATGCACTTTGAAGCAGCTATGGCTCCTGATAGAGAGAAATCAACAAAGCCTCACCTCTGTCGTGCTTCTCCCTTCTCGAGCATTATAGTTTATGTTAACATCAACAACTTGCTGGCATAAAAATGAAAAAGTAGAGGTTAAATAGATAAGAATCATTAACCAGCAAACCATCAGCATAATTTTCAAACAACTGTACCTCAAGGATGAACATGGCCACATCCACATATTATGGGATTAGTTAAATACTTAGGTAAACAGCAGCTGCCAATTGGTGTATTTCAACACCAACCAATTATGAGAACCTTTACAATTGATACAGTTATTAAACTCACCGCTTGTAAATGATACAAATTCTTACATTCAGAATGCATAGTCATCTCAACAATTCACAGAGTCCATAGGAGAGAACTGAGAAGTCATCAAATTAAATAACATGTAGAAATCATTTAATTAGACAAGGGTTTACCTCATCCTCTGGAAAAATACCAATAACTTTTGCAACATACTGTTTCTGCACAACCCCAGCTTCAATCTGCAATGACGAACAGGATTGACAGCAGAGTCACAAACTCCTGTCAATATTTTGGATTACAATATCGATCTCATTTTTAAACATGATTATCCATTCCAATGAACAACAATGATGAACAAAACAACAGACTCACCTGTTGCCTGAAAAGATCTGCTTTTGATGCATTTCTGGCCAAGATAAGAAGTCCTGAGACAAGACGATCCAGCCGATGTACAGCTATGACGGAGTTATGGGAAAGATAACTGGAAATAGCAAAATCATATAGAAAAAGAGGGGGAAAAATCGCAATGGCCAAGCACAAGAAGCTATTTAAACTTTCATAGCCTTTTCCATGAACCCCGTCTAGCTAGAATGCATGCTTTCAAAGTATAATGCTTGGATACGAAAGAGAGGCGCTAAATCATGTTCGGCCTGAAGGATTCCGACAACGGTATTCTTCCGATATTGACCACAAGGATGAACCTACAGAGCAATACCACATCAACTTAATAACAACCTAAAACGAAAAGTGGGAGAGGATAGATGTTCAATCACACAAAATACTCTTAGAACATTGACATTACGAACCAAACCTCGACACACAATGACCACATTAGTGTTCCTTTAGGAGATGGTTTTAACAATTCGCATGTAGGTGTAACGAGTTCATTCATTACAGAAAATGTCGAGTCATAGCACACTTACAGGAACAGTTGGTGGCTTGAAAACAGTAACAACATCGTCTTCTTCTTGAAGAACGGAAACACCCAAATCCATAACCGGAGGTTCATGCCTACAACAACCTTATCGAAATCAATCAATCCATAAAAAACTCATAAATCCAAGACACCTCTAAGTTACATTACAACCAAGTGAAATGATTAGGAAACCTGTGCAAGAAATGGCTAATCTTTTGGGAAGATTTAACAACGTAGGAAACTGGGACCACCTCTCCGTCAACTTGTATGCGTCCACAGTTTACTGCATTAACCTAAATCAACAACCCTCAGTTATTAAAATCACTGCACATTCTAAATAGAACACATAAACACAAACATGCATACGTACGTAGTAATCATAAGGTCGGCCTTTGAACTCTTCCGCGAACAAATCAACAATTGTCTTCCCCGCCCAACGTTTCTTAACATGTGAGATGAACTCGAAGTAGTATGGTCTAACGTGGCGCCTCCCTGCATATTTCCCGCCAAAATAATCATTTTTTTTTCTCTTCGAGATGTAATCTCCTAGCTTCAACTGAAATGAAAAAATAAACAACCATTTCGCAAGATGTAATCTTGTTTCTGAGGAGGATTGGCGGGTGTTTGCCACACAATCTCCATCTTCTCTTCCCCTTCTTCTTCTTCTTCTCTTGGTCTCTTCATTTTCTCGGGTTTAGGGTTTTGTTATGCTAAAGTAACCCCGCGACTTTCCTGTTTGACCAGAAAGCGACGAAAAGAAACCTCAACCGTCGTCGTTTAGTTATTCGCCTTTTTTTTTTTTGGGTGGTGAAAGACGAAGAGGAAAACGATGTCGTACTGAGAGTCCCAACACCGCGTTGCTCTCTATAGAAGAAAACTAAACCGGGGCTCCGAGAATCGCCTTCTTCTTGCTTCTTTCTTTAAGGTATGGATTTTTTTTTATTTTTTTATCACTACTCAATTTCTTGCTTTTTTTTAAAAATGAAAATATAATAAATAAATAAATTAGAAATTAGAAATTATTGATCGTTTCGATTGAGTTGAGTTTAGATCTGTTAATAACAACACAGGGGTTGGTTGGTTGGTTGGTTTCTGGAATTTGATGAGCTGGTTGTTGTTGATTCATTCAAAATCGGAGAGAGGTGTAATTGGGAGTAGCTGATTGGGTAGAAGGACAGAAGTTAAGGTCAACAGTCAAATGCCGGAGGAGGATTTGGTTGACATCAAGTTCAGGGTTTACGACGGCTCTGACATCGGCCCTTTTCGGTACTCGTCGGCCTCCACGGTCGACATGCTTAAGCAGCGAATTGTCTCCGATTGGCCCAAAGGTTGCCCCTTTTTTGTCTTGTCTGAATACCTACTTCCGGAAAAACCGGGTCCCAATGTTTGATTTGGTTTAAGTAATTTCGGTTATTCTGAGAATTGGTGTCTTGTGTTTGAGTTTTCTATTTCTGTGTTGTGGGTGTGATTTCGTTGGTTGGAACACTTAGAAGTGAGAATAATGGGTTATTTATACGTATAAACAAAACTCATTTCTTGTTATGGGATGGTGGTTCTATGCAAATTACAAACTTTGGCGAAAATTTGGAAAGTCTTAGAAAGGAGTCAAGTAGCTTGTCAATGACAATTTTGGAATTAGTGGTCACTCTGTATTATATGTTTATATCATTTCAAAAGTTAAGTGCTTCTTTCAGAAACTTAGAGAATATATGTAATTTTGAGTTTGAATGGTTTATGTCATAAGCTTTACTTTTTAGTAAAATCATGCATCTGAGAATGCATTTATTACCTTCATGAAGAATTACTGAAAGATCATGTCGGTTTGGACTTGAAGCTGCAGAAAGATATCTGATTCTTTGTGACCCCTTGTAATTTACATGCAATTTGGAAATAGAAAAGATTGTTTATGGATGCTTGCATTGTTGTGAAAATTTTGAGATGCCTGTTAAAGGTTGCAATATGATGATGGATTCAAACTAAGATTGCTCGTCCAGACCTTGCACAGCCAGCTGCCAAGAATGATAAATTGTAGATTTCTCAATCTAAAACTGGCAATCTATCAGTATGAAATAGCCTGGCATTTAGAGGAGTTTCTGTCTATTTCTGTTGTTAGATTTTTTTTTCTCAATTTTCTTTTTGATTTTCTTATATAGGTAAAACCATTAATCCTAAGGCAGTGAATGAAATCAAACTGATATGTTCTGGTAAAATTTTGGATAACAACAAGACTGTTGGTCAGTGTAGAACACCCTTTGGCGAAGTTGCCGGGGGTATCATCATAATGCATGTTGTTGTACAGCCTTCTCCAGCAAAAACTAAAACAGGTATTTCTCATCTTAATCTTATATCCACACAAATATGATATGTTACTCCATCATAATGGTTGTTGATTATTTTTATAGGTTTATAATATGCGTTTCCATGTATTTAATATGTCAGCTGAAAATTGGACTTGCAGGAGTTGTTTCTGTTATTTGTTGAGATGTTGATCTTTGGAACTTAATTTATTGAAGCTTTCCGTCAAAACTTTCTTGTTCCACTTATTTCAAGTAAGGTTGATGTCCGTTTGAGATTAGTTTTCTTTTTTGTGCTCTAGTAGGCATTGTTTGTCGTTGAAAGACATATTCCTGAGGGTTTCTGAACTCCAAAATGCTAATAATGCTTTTGATTGACAAAAATGTTATACTTGAAATTCATTTGTTGGCTCAAGACTATTTACGTGACTGTTCCTTTTTCAAACTTTAATTTTAACTGTGTGGGGTCATTTGATTTTCTTGTGGCCTGATCTACTTGTGTATCCAACAAGAGAAGCTTCTAATGACTAAAAGTAAAGCCTCCACGCTGGCCGATCATGTGTTTGTTTGGTAGAGAACTGACTGCCTTTCCACTAGTTAGGTAACATTCCATTAATGGAATCGCTCATTTGAACTTTGATATTTGTAGTGAGATTTGGGATGGAATCAGTCTGTGTGAAAATCTAGGGATAGAACACCATGAGCTGTATTATTCTAATATAAATTCTCTTTTTCCTCAAAAACTTCCTAATTGTGGGGCCAACAGTGGGTTAATTTGTCTTTGGTGAATGTTATAAAATTTGCTTTAGGAATATCTAAATGATCTTACTTAACTGCTACTCAACTTCATATTCAAGCTATCTGTTTGTTGGCCTATCTTCTCTATCATGTTGAAACAAGGGTTGCCTTTCAGAATATTACCTTTACTCACTGTTGTTAACTTAAGATCCTTAATCTGAATCTGCATAATTTTTATTATTAGGACTACTATTGTTTTGTGCTACAACACTTGAATGATATGTATAGTTTTCCAAACAATGGTTTGATTGTTGTATCATCCATTTCTCATCATGCTTGTAGCTGGAATCTTTTTATGTAACGTAATCTTTTGGCTTTTCAACAGAAAAGAAGATTGACAAATCTCCCAAGAAAATTGTATGCTCTTGTTCCATACTGTGAAGGCAAATATGTTGATATTCAGTGAAATTGTCTACCGAGCATCGATGCTTTAAACACAGAAATTGTATTCTTTGGGCATCAATGTTAGTTGTTGCAGTATTCATGTGTAGCCAAGTGCTTTAAGTTACCAAAAATGGTGTCTGTGTTGCTTCTTCCTTGTTCCATTTTCTCATCTTCCTTCCCTCACTTTGTTATTTTAAGACCTCGAAAGATCTATAGCATTTATAGAAATAATTGTCCTCTTCAAGCTTTCTATACATTTCAGAACAATTCCAGAAGATTTGCATTTCAAAGACTCGTATTCTTGCAAGTTCGAGGGTGGTGTACAAAAACTACGGTTAATGCTAACTACCATCGTCTAATGATTCTAATGCAAGTTCGGTATTCTTCGTTTGAAGCAAGACATCCTTAAAATCAATATTGTTGTTGATGCTGGAGAATGTGTTCATACTCTTTAGAAGCAGTGTTTGAGTTTTACTTCGGGTTTGTGAACTTTTGGTAGTGCCAGGAAAGAAGGGAAAAGAGGAGAGGAGATGGGTCATGGAGGAATCAGGATAGGTAGATAGTAAGTGTGACACATTCGATTGAACAAAAGTTTTCAAAGATACAAGGTAAAGGCTCTCAATAAAGGGAACTCTCTACAAACATTTGTCAGCTCACCTACCAAAAGAACAAGGGTGAAACTGGAGAAGGGGGAACTACAACAACATGGTAAACAAAGGCCCTAAATTCTCTGGAAAACTTTGTCCGCTGCTGATATTGTCCGTTCGATATCTTCAGCAGTATGAGCCAAACTTGTAAACCCGGCTTCAAACTGTGATGGAGCAAAATATACACCTTCCTCCAGCATTCCTCGATAGAACCTGGCAAACTTGGCGGCATCACTTTTCTTTGCATCAGAAAAGTTGTGAACAGGACCTTCCGTGAAGAAAAACCCAAACATCCCTGCTATATACCCACCACACATAGCATGACCAGCCTTCTTCCCAGCATCTAGAATGCCTTGAACAAGTCGGTTTGTAATCTTATCCAAGTACTCGAAACTTCCTGGTTTCTGCAATCGCTTTAGAGTGTGTATACCCGCTGTCATTGCCAAAGGATTCCCACTCAAAGTTCCTGCCTGGTACATAGGGCCTGCAGGGGCAACCATCTCCATGATTTCTCTCCTCCCTCCATATGCACCAACTGGCAGGCCACCACCAATAATCTTCCCCAGGGTTGTGAGGTCTGGAGTTATACCAAAATACTCCTGAGCTCCTCCATATGACAGACGGAATCCAGTCATGACTTCATCAAAGATTAGAAGAGCATTATTTTCTTTTGTGATCCTGGAAAGGGCATGAAGAAAGTCTGATTTCGGAGGAATGAAACCAGAGTTTCCTACAACAGGCTCAAGAATTAATGCTGCAATTCCTCCTTTATTCGTCTCGAAAAGATTTTCAATGGCTTCAATATCGTTGTATGGGGCAGTTAGAGTTTCATAGGTTGCTCCTTGGGGCACACCAGGAGAGTCAGGGAGCCCCAGTGTTGCAACACCACTGCCTGCTTTGACAAGGAATGGATCAGCATGGCCATGGTAACAACCCTCAAACTTGATAATCTTCTCTTTTCCAGTAAAGGCACGGGCCAGTCGAAGCACACCCATGCAAGCTTCTGTTCCTGAATTCACAAATCGCACCATCTCTATGCTTGGAACTGCTTTAATCACCATCTCTGCCAGAATATTCTCCAGAGGACAAGGAGCACCAAAGCTGGTCCCTTTCTTCATTGTTTCAGCCAAGGCTGCAAGCACCTGCTAGTAATGTTAGTCCAATTGATTTGGCAAAGAGCATCAAATGTATGATACTAATCTCCTAAGTACGTTCACAGAATCCCAACCCAATCTATTCAAATGATGAATTGCCTACAAAAAGAAGGCAGTGAAGAAGAGTAAAACCTCATCATCTGCATGACCAATAATCGCCGGACCCCACGAACCAACATAATCAATGTACTCATTCCCGTCTACATCCCACATGTGAGAGCCCTTGACAGAGTCCATGACAATAGGTTGTCCGCCGACAGATTTAAAAGCACGTACAGGTGAATTCACACCTCCTGGCATCAATTCCTGCAAAAGGAAAGGGAAATCTCTAGGTCTTTGTTTTATATGACAGTGAAGCCGCTAGCAATATATAAGAAACCAATTTCCACACTGGAAGCTGAACTCTAGCTT
>JAOQMQ010000006.1:26846016-26869423 GCA_027563845.1 Erythroxylum subrotundum | reverse complement strand
AAGTTCCTTGTAAAGTTTACCAAATTTGGAAACAAACATTTTGCCACCATTGTCAACAATCAGCCCATCATCAAGCCAACATTGCTTGGTTATTCCACCTAGCAATTTTTTTCCTAATTGATAACAATTACAGTGACAAGTTATAGTAATTATGCCCATTAAGTCTCCTACCATCTTGCTTATTTGGTCGATAGTTTGTTATGTACCATGAAAAATGTTTTCACCTTATTATTCATTTCATTCATAAACTTTGGTCCTAAAAAATAGACAAATGAAACTCATAGACAATGTATCACAATAACATAATAAGAAGAATATTGTATCGTTTCGACTGGGCTAAATAATGACACCTAAAATTTTGATTTTTTATTGAGCCAAGGTTTCGATTGGTATTTAAGATAATCATCAATACTTGTCTGAAAATATAATATTTGGAAAGTATAAGGACTAAATTGAAAAAATTCGTAATTTCTCCTTAATTCTAACCCTAGTCATTGACCCTTTCACTCTTATAAGTCATAACATCGTAAGCTTTCCAGATTTTAGTTTCCTCTCCTCTCTTTACCAAACTCGTCTCCACCATCTCCCCTCTAGTTATCTTTTCTTCTCACCTTTAGCTCCCCTCTTTGTTGTTTTCTAATCATGACCCATAAACTCTTTTCTCAGTTAGTTTGTTGTCTCCTCACCTTCAACTTTTTTTAGATGTCTCCTCACTATAGCTCTCAAGTCTCCTCTCTGTTATCTCCCCTACAACTTTGCTTTTCATTGTCCACTATTCACAAGCTCTTTGTTGTCCTATAATCACAACTTTGCTCTTCTCCCTGTTGCCCCCTCACCTCTATCTTATTAGCTTGCCAATCGCCTATCATCGCTACCAATTACATCCATAAGCCCATTGTGGCTTAAACTTGAAACTTATTTTGAATATATGTTTGAGAATTGTATTATATGTTTGAGAATGATATTTGATGATTTGGATTTCCAATATGTGCAAGTAGACTTGTAAATGGGGCCTTTTCAAGATTTGTGATATCTATTATAACACTATAAAATTACTATAAGTTCAATTTATTAGGATGTTAGTATTAGTAAAAGATATTAAGCTCACACACACACTCTCTCTCTCACACACAAACACACACTCAGACGTGCGCGCGCGCACACACACACATACACACCCATTATAGGTAAAATATTTTTCAAATATTTAATTAGTTATACTATTAAGTTATTGACAAGTAGTGAAGTTCATTTAACTTTGAATTTTCTCTCTTACTTCATCAATTTTCTTATAATGATAATTTTATAACAAAATTATAGAAAATAATAAGTTCTAATTTTTTAAATACCTTACCTTATTGATTTAATAATCATGTATCACCATATTTAATTAGCAAACCATATTTTAATTAGAAGGTAATAAAGTTCTTAAGCAAAACCTTAAATTTTTTTTGTCTAAATACATGTATTGTTTTAAATTAAATATTAGAATATAAAGGTTGGAACTTGAACGAAGGAATTTGTTGTTAGGTCGTACTTATCTAGATTGTTTCATATCTTAAATAAGAAGAATTTTGGCATTAGTCTCAACCATAAGGATCAAATTTTATTTATTATTTAATTAACTTCTTATATTCTGAATCATATATTTTACTACATAATAAATAGGTGAGAAAAATTCAAATACTCCTAACAATTCAACCTCTTCAAGAAAATCCAATGATCCAACTTAGGTTTATGCGAGGTTGGTTATTGGTATAAAGAACCATCCTATTTGGTATAAAGAGATATTATTTGGAATCAAAAGTGATATAGAGCCTTATAAGAAAATTGACAATAATGTGAAATGATATGAAAACTTTAATTGAAGAGTATTAGAATTAAAAAGAAAGAAGGCTAAGACCGAACTATGGAATTGTTAGTAGAAGTTTGTTTTACAATGGCCAAGATGACAAGGACAATGTTAATGGTGGTATTTTTACCCAGCAAAAAGGGATTACTACAAAATGATATGAGGAAGAGAAGAAGAGATATGTCCATCTTTTTTACTCCACGAATAACTCTTAAAGCTCAACCTTCAATTTGCAGTGCATTATAATATAAAGAATCAACCTAGAATATGGAGATGATAATGGATAAATAGTGGTATAATGTAGCTGTGTCATTCAATGCTACTCATACTCATTATTGTTAGCCTATAATGGATGATATTACCTCTTATGGTCTAGTATTAAAGCTCCTTTAATTGATGAATACAAAATTAATCTTTTACACAACTCTGTTGGTCAAATAGAAAGTTACTTAAGTGAAAGAAGAATGACTTGGACAACTCATGAGTGTTTAATCATGCGTGATGATTAGACAAGTAAAAAACAGGAGCTCATTATTGATTTTTTGGTTTATTCTACTAAGGGACAATATTTTTGAAGTTTATTAATGCTTCTAACTTAGAGTTATTTGATAAATTTGTGATTATTTGATAAATTTGTGAATATAGTTGTCCCTAAAATTATTGTATAGTTCACATTGACAATGATGCTGCTTATAAAACAGTTAGGAAAAGATTACAAAATAGGTGTAATTTTTTCTATTGGAATCATTGTGCTGCATATTGAATGGAACTAATGCTGATGGTAGATACTTTTCCATAATTGATAAAAATGTGCAGAAAGTTAGAAAAATGGCTAAGTTCATTTATAATTATGCATAAGTTTTGAATTTGATGAGAAAAGGTTTCACAAATAGTAGGAATTTATGTTGTCCTTCCATTACAAAATTTGTAAATAATTTGTTATCACTTTAGTATTTTGTTCAAATGAAGAAGTAGTTGAGACAAATTATGTTTTCGATTGATAAGTGAGTTGCATCTTAGCATGTCAAGTCTAATATTAGAATGGAGGTTTCTAATGGAGGTTTCTAATATCATACTTAAAAAACATAATTTTTGATCCCAATATTAATTTTTCATATAAGTTTGTGAGCCTTAAAGTATTTCGTCTACCTGAAAGTGATGATAAAGCAATAATTGGTCACTTTTATTATGCCATAGAGATGGCAAAGAAAGCAATTAATGCTAAACTAAAAAATAGGGATTCTTTGTGTACACATCGTCTTGTGGTCATTAATGAAAGATGAAAAAGACTATTTTACTCTTTGTTGTTTACTGATGGGGCTTTTTTTTAATCGAAATGTCTATTTTAGACTAGGTTTTACAAAGAAAGATAAAGTTAATAGGGAAATGTTATTAACTATCACAATAATATTTTTCATATGAGGTAATGCAAGATATCCTTAGCTCATAAATAGAGGTATAAAAGGATGCGTCCGACAATTTTGGGATGCCCATTGCAATACTTCAAAGAGAGAAATTTAATCCATGTATATATTTCTTTTCTTTTGTTAACTTTTTAAAATTAATCTTCACTTTATTTTATTTATAAGACTACACTTTATTTTATTTATAAGACTACTTTTTTTTTTCTTACGAGTACTTGATGAGATCAATTTGGAAGTGGTGTTCTATAACTACAAAAGTTTACAATTCGAATTCTTAGTTAATGTGTAAGTGCAACTGACTGTGAAAGAAATTGGAGTACATTTGAATTCATTCATTCCAAAGAAAAAAATTGGAATACAAAAGATTAAATGATTTGATATTTGTTTGATACAATTTGTAGTATCAAGAAAGGCATGTTATTATAATTATTAAGTTGAATATAATTTATTTATTTACTAGAACTCTTAATAGAATAAGTAGTTTTTTAAATTCAATTGCCTTAATCGTATTAATCTTTTAGTAGATTGGATTTCTAAGAAACTAAGTTTTATAAATGAGAGTGACTTAGGAAGATAATCTTGTAAGGGAAAGTATTAACATATCATTTAATGCAATCGATTTGAATGATGGTGATAATAAGGCTCTTATCAATGATAAGGACTTCTCATCAAATGAAAATTATAGTCAATGTGGTTTGAGCGAATATGTCATTGAATAAATTTTTAAGCTTTTCATTTTTTTCTCTTATCTTTTAATTTCACTTATATCTAAAGTATATGATAAATTTTATATCTGCAATATAAATATCGAAGTTTTAATTATAAGTGTTTTAATTTTGGTTTCAATTATACTTTATTGTGTTTCTCAACATGAACTCTTGTTATGATGCTTATGGACCTATATTATTCTTATTATGATGTTTTGATGAAATTATAACATTTTAAATACCTTGTATTATTTTTAATTTTATATCTATATGAAAGTTAAATGATATTTGCTTATATTAATTGTGGTTACTATTTATATGACAAGCATATGAAAAGTGATATTCATAGGAATAAAAAGATGGTTGTAATATTAAATTATAATATTATGATTTTTAGGACATAATTAAAATAAAGTTAAAAACTATATAACACAATATGTTGTAGAACTATTTATAATTTTATAATATTTATAAGCTATTTTTATAATTTAAAAAAGCTATCCAAAATAGTACTTAATATTGATCAGTATTAATATCTTATTATACAACAACATCAACAACCACCTATTAAAAGCATGCAGAATGCAGGATCTAAGGAGGTCCAGAAGTACACAATCTTACCTCTAACTGGTAGAGAAGTTATTTCCGATAGATCATCGAGATCTTATTGTACTAAAACTAAATTTAGTTCTAGGTCCAGTATAGTATTTGTAATATTGCTGCAACTGTTTCCTTATAATGAAAACATTAGTTTTGTTCAGTATCATTCAATTTTCTACTATTAAAGATTACAAAATCTCCCCCTCCTAAATTAATATACCATTGATAGCTTTGTTTGAGACATCAATGCAAAATTCAAAAAGTAATTTAAAGTTCGACAATCTTAAAATAGGTTCCAAATTAACTGACTACTTTACTTTTTAAAGGTATTAGCATAATGGTCTTACCAACACCATTTTCTCACTTTTAAAGAAAATCTAAGAGAGGTGTAACCTTCTGAGGGTAGCTTTAAATGAATTTTAGTAATAGTTCATAAGTTCAAGGAATGACCATAATTCTAACACCTTTTATAGGGCTAGCCACTCAATAATGACCTGTGCTTTATTCAAATCCATTCAAACTTAGTTTTTACTTAAGAAGTGTCCTTGAAATTTGATTTCCAACCTTATGAATTCACACTTTCCATCTTGATATACAATTAATCATCCCTTAATTATTCCAACACTTATTTCAAATGAACCAGATGCTCTTCCAAGGATTTGCTATACACCATAATGTTGTTAAGATACTTCACAAACTCATCCAATAATTCATATAACACATTATTTATTAAGCTATAAAACAAAACTAGGGCAACAAAAATGAATAAGCAAAAATTTATAAGCACCATATATAGTCGCACATATAGTTTTTGGCTCATTCTTGTTCTTAATTTAAACTTATCAATATCTTAGGTAAAGATCCAACTTTGTGATGGTAGAAGCCTCACTCAACATGTCCATCAAATCTTGCACCAAAAAAATATGATACTTAATCTTGATGGTTACTTTGTTTAATGCCTAATAATCAACACATATATGTAAGGTTCCGTTTGCCTTCTTTTGTAATAGGACATGAATTTCATAAGGAGCTTTAGGGGGTTACACATACCTTGTTTCTAGCAATTCGCCCAACTATTTTTGTAATTCTGTCAACTTAATTAGGGATATATAATATAGGGCATATATAGAAAGAGTAGCATTAAGTTCCAACTCGATCTTGTGATAAATTGCTATCCTTAATGGCAACTCTTTTTGGCATTTTAGTTGGCATTGCATTTTGATAAGACTCCAATAATGGGGCAATTGCATGTGGAAATTCCATCACAGTATTTTCCTTCACCTCAACTATGGTAGCAAAGTAATTGTGCCCTCCAAATTTTAACCCTTTTTTCTGTGACCATCACCGAGATGAAAAGAGATTTGTTGTTTTTCCCTTTTCTTCAAGGAGTACTACATTTTAAAAAAATATGGAATTTCTTTGTCTATGGATATTGTTCATCCTAGATGTGGAGATACCGTTATTTTGTGTTATCGTAAAAATTTGAGACCAAAGATTACATTGAAGTTGTCCAACAATATAACTAATAAATGGATATTTGACTATATTTTTACACCTATATTTGATGTATTTTGCTTGATATTTTATACTTTTATCATATATTTGGTACTTAATTTGCTTCAAGTGTATTTATAGGTGATAATTGCCTTCATGGATTTAAAAGGAGAGGAATTAGGAAGAAAACACAACATAAAACGAAGAATCGACAAATCTGAAGGAATGCACAATTGTGTATATTGATTGTGCATTATCCCGTGGCCATGCACTTTCGCGATACCTAACAAATTCCAATTATACACAGTTTGATGCACAACTATGTAAGAGACCATGCATCGACTAAAAACTTAGAATTTCATATAAAAGTGACGTTTCAGAGGCAATTGGAGGAGCAGACTAGGTGATTCCAAATGTGGAGTTCGTTCAAAAGGGATGATTTTGTTCTAGAGAAATGAAAAATACAAAGAAATCATTGATAAATCCATCGGAATACAAGATTATACCTCTACATCGCAAGAATACTCAATGAAAGACAATTATGGAGATTAAAAATTATGAACTTGTTTTCTTTTTTTTTTCTTTCATTGTATGTTTGATTTCGTGTTTCAATTATATGTAACTAAACGTCCAATTAGTATTTAGGTTAGATGAACCCTATTTTGATACTTTAACATGTGTTGATTTTCTATTAATGCAATTGATTGATTGATTTGATGCGTTCCAATTACTTGTTTTATTTATGTTCTAGTGTTCTGAAATATTAGACCATGATCTGATTTCATTAGTAGCAATTGAGAAATCCTAAGTTTGAATAGATCCATGTAATTGGAAAGAGTTGATTGCAACCCTAGAGATAGGATGACATAAATCTTCTAGATTAGGGTCAAACCTAATGGAGAGATTTATAAAACGGTATCGCAATCCTATCATATTTAACTTGAGTAATTCAGTTAGAAACCTTATGATTAGTTATTAGTAAACTCAAGGTCAGCTACTAGCATACCATAGGAGTCTTTACGGTCCAATAAATCATCAAAACAATTGCATGATAAAAGGTCAATCTATTAAGGGTTTAGGGGGATTCGAAAGCTAGATACTAATTACTCGATATCGATGATTTCCTAATGCTTCCTGAATTATTTGTTCAATTTTGTTACTTATTTTCTTTTACTTGCTTAGTTTTAGTTTTTTTTAATTAAAAATCTAAAATCAATCCTTAGGTTAGATAATAGGGGAAGGCTAATTATTAGTATTTATCATCTTTATGGGACTGACCCGTACATGTTGATACTATCTACAGCTACTCCGTGTATTTGCAGTTTATTACATAATTGGATAACTCACAAAATAGGTCAACCAATAACCATCGTATTGATTTTTTCAACCCTAACTTTCACATTTATACGCACATTGTAACCTATTCTAACAACATAACCTAACTTTTACATTCAATCTTTTTCAACCAATTTATGCTTTTGCTCACTTTTAAACCGAACTTAGATACTATTTATCCATAATAAAGGTGTGCATAACATTCGTAACCATTATCAATGTAATTTATGCACCATTTATCTAGATTATTAGTACAACAATAAAGTATGAGCAACACTTACCTCTCTTAACAATGTGTTCAATAGTTAGAGCGGATACTAATGTTGCTACTTCACCTACCATTTCTTCTTCATCCGCTATAACATTTAACTTTTCTAATTTTAGACATTCCTGAGCAAAGTAAGGTGCACTGCAAATGAAACAACTAGTGCTTTTATTGTTCTCATCCATTTCCATTCACTCTGCCTCTTTCTTTGTCAATTTGCAAATGTTTCCCCTCAAATTTAGGTTTGACATTCTTATTTTTTAAAAATCCTTATAATTGGACTAATTAAATGTCCATGTTACCTTTTTATTTTTTTAGTCACAAATCCACCAACCAATCAGTTGAAACAATTACACTTGGTAGATCTTGAACACTTTACCAATGTAACTCAATCTTTGCCTAAGTTTGCAATCTAAATAGAAAACTAAAATGTTTTTTTTTCTCTTTTAACATATTTCAATTGCACAGAAGGAATTGCTCATTTGATTCATAAAATCAGTACTTCCTATATATTAATATGTTACCTTCCTTGTATTCAAGTCATTGTCACTTCGAGCTCTCTACCACAATTTGGCATGTCCCACTAAATACATACTAGTTGCATGACCTTGTCTATTTCGAAAACTTTAACATCATTAAAATAAGGGTGCATATCGTAGAGAAAGTTTTTCAATACCTTAGCATCAGAAGCACTATCAAAATGCTTTAAAAATAAGACCTTCAATTTAGACCAATTTGTGCCACTCCCTAGAATATTATTAATTCTCAGTAGAGTCAGGGCATCTTCCAACACCCTGATAAGGACCTGAAATCAAGAAAAAGTAGGAACACAAAAACCAAACAATAAAGGAAAAATCAAGGTTTACTGGAAAATGAAATTAGTAACAGTAAATTCCATTAAAAGAAAGAACATTGACACAGTGCCAATTAGAGAGGACACTGCTCTCCTATTCCTGACAAGGACCACTAAAATTTTGTTTTAACCAATTTTGTTTCCCCTCCCGTATTTTAAGGATTCCCTTACACACACAATAAGGAACTAATAATAACAAGTTGACACTTAGATAAGGCCTATTTCTTGACACCCCTCCTAGAATAAGTAATATAAATCGGAAGCCTATCAGTACTCCCCCCTTTTGAAGACACCTTGTCCTCAAGGTGGAAACCTGAAAATTGGACTTTGATGGCTTCAACTAGCTCTCAGGTAGCCTCAAAATCTGGCAACTGCTTCCACTTGATCAAAACTTCAAGTCCCTTAACAAATTTTTGCATTTGTAGCACTTTCTGTGGCTCTACCATCCATTCTAGATCTTGTCCCAACTTTAACGATAAGGGTTGCACTTGTTGATGTCCACCTACAACTTTTTCCAGCTAGGAAACATGAAACATCAGGTTGATGTTTGAAGATGAAGGAAGTTCTAATTTGTAGACCACTGACCCCATTCTCTCCAGTATTTTAAAGGGTCTAAAATACTTGGGAGCTTTTCATTCAACTTTCTAGATAAGGAGTGCATTATGTATGGTCTCATCTTCAAATAAACCATATCACCAACTTCAAAATTCATTTTCCTTCGATGCTTATTTGTAGTGAACTTTATTTTGGACTGTGCATGAGCTAAATGTTGTTTAAGCTCTTCCAAAATTTTGTCTCTTTCCTGCAACATCATATCTAAATCAGCAACTTTAGTAGTTTGGTTACTTACCCTCAATAATGGTGGAGAGTCCCGTCTATACACAACTTTTAAAGGGATCATGTTGGTTGAGCTATAATGGGTTATATTGTACCAATACTCAGCCAAAGCTAGCTAAGTAATCCATTTGCATGGTTTTCCATTAGCAAAACATTTAAGAAAGTTTCTACATAGCGATTAACAACCTCAGTCTGCCATCCATTTAAGGGTGATAAGCAATACGTCATTGTAGTTGAGTACCCTGCAATTTGATCAACTCTTCCCAAAATAAGCTTAGAAAAATCTTATCTCTATCTGAAACTATAGATCTCGATACCCCATACAACCTCACCACTTATTTAACAAAGACTCTAACTATTGTTTTGGCATTGAAAGCGTGTCTTTCTGGGATGAAGTGTGCATATTTGCTTAAGCAATTGACCACGACTAGGATAGTATCATATCCTTCAGACTTTGGTAATCCCTTTATGAAATCTAAAGAGATCTCTTCCCAAACTCTTTGTGGTATAGGAAGAGTCGAAGTAACCTCGTGGGTACCATTGCTTGATACTTGTTCTATTGGCAATTTTGACATTCCTCAACATACTTTTTTACTGCTTGTTTCATACCCTCCCAATACACATCACCCTTCAATCTTTTATAGATTCCTAGAAGATCAGAATGTCCCCTAAAAACTCCATAGTGATATTCATTTAATAAAACTGGAATAAGGGTCGTGTCTTTGGGAATAACAACTCGCCCTTTATACAATAAACAATCATAATTCAATGAATACTTGGGCTAAACATTAGTCCCTTCTTTAAGCTCTTTTTTAATGCTACAAAGCTTAGTATTTTTGTCAACTTCTTCTCTAATTTTTTCTTCTTCCAGTACTCTAAGCAGAGTTAAGGCTGAAAATTGGGTGTTTTCTGCTGGTGATATTCATGACAACGCATAAATTGTACTATTCTCCTTTCCCGATAATTTATCTCAAAATTGTAACCAAGAAGCTTGGAAACCCATCTCTGGTGTTCTGGTCGTACTAGTTCTTGTTCTAGAAAAAAATTCAATATTTTTTGATCTGCTATAATGATACAATACTTGCCCAATATAAAGTTGCCACTTTTATACTGTTAAACCATGACCATTAATTCTTTTTCATAGACAGATTTGAATATATTTCTGAAAGACAAAACTTGACTAAAGTATGTTATAGGCCGCCCTTTTTTACATTAATATAGCCCCTATTCTGGTCCACGATGCACCGGTCTCCAACAAGAAGGTTTAAGTGAAATCTGGTAGTGCTAGAATAGGTATGGAAGTCATGGTTTGTTTTAGCTTTTAAAAAGCTTCTTCACACTCATCATTCCATTTAAACTCGTCTTTTTTCAACTATTGAGTCAAAGGCCAAGTTAATGCTCCATAACCAGCCACAACTCACCTATAATAACCCGTAAGCCTAAGGAATCCCCGTAATTCTCAAAGATTAGTAGGATAGGGCCATTCTAACATCACTCTAATCTTCTCCTTGTCAACTTCAACTCCATCTACTGAAATCTAATGCCCTATATATTCTATCCTCTCTTGCCTAAAAACTCACTTCTTGCTATTTAAATGCAACTAGTTCTCATCTAATGCAGTGAAAACAAGCCTTAAATGCTCTACATGCATCCCCATATCCCAACTATAAACTAATATATCATTAAAAAAACACCAATACAAATTTTCTTAAATATGGTCAAAATACCTAATTCATGACAAGTTGAAAGGTCGCAAGCGTATTCTTCAAGCCAAACGACATGACAAAGAACTTATAGTGACCCTCATGAGTTATGAAAGCTATTTTCGGAATATATTCTGCTCTCACTCGGATCTGATGATATCTCAACTTCAAATTAAGCTTTGTAAACACTGTTGCACAACACAATTCATTATGTTGAAATAAAGAAACTATTAGGTACAATAACTTGATTCAAAGCTCTGTAGTCCACACAAAATTGCCAGCTCTCGTCTTTTTTCTTCACCAATAATACCGGGCTAGAAAATGGGCCACAGGAAGGGCAAATCACCCCTGTAACACACATCTCACATACTAACTTCTCAATTTCATTTTTTGAAAATATGGGTAATGGTACGACTTCACATTCACTGCTGTTGTCCCAGGTTCTAAGCAAATTGAGTGATCAGTAGACAGTTTGAGGGTAGTTCTGACATGGGAGAAAACACTCTTGGAAAAAAATTTTACGAGTGTTTTGACCAAATTTGGAATCTCAATTGTTACTTCTCTTCTCAGGTGCTAATATGAAATAACTCTACTAATAAACCTGACCTATGTTGTTGAATTAATCTGGTCATAGAACGCAGAGACACCCCACCTTTGCTCAATTTCGGATCACCTTTCAGAGTAACAACTTGCCACTAACCTTAAACCGCATCCATAAGTTCTTCCAATCAACCTCTATAATTCCTAAGGTACTTATCTACTGTATGCCCAAAACAAGGTTGGTGTTGGTTAAATTAAATGGAAGGAAATCATCCAAAATTTACAACCCTTGCAACTCCAATCGTACCTCTCTACAAATTCTTTTTCCCTTTATTGCATAACCATCTCCCACCAATACCCCATAATTAATAGTTGAAATATTGGGCACCCAAGCTCTTCTACAATTTCTGTTGAGATGAAATTGTGAGTAACCCTATAATCGATCAATATAATCACACTTCTCAGCCCTAAGTTCCCTTTAACTAGAATTGTACCTGGTGATGTCAAGCCCAACACTGAGTTCAGAGTGAGCTCTACCATCTCAGCTACTTGTATCTGCGACCTCTTCCATCTTTCCCTTATCATCCCCGTCAGAATCTTGATCTGAATCTGTCGACTCCTTATGTTCTTTCTCTTCTTCATTAATCAACAAAATGTGAAATTATTTTTTGCAAATGTGGCCAGGACTGTACCTCTCATTACACGAGTAACAAAGCCCTTTAACTCTCCTAGCTTGGATTTCTAACCAGCCTCATTGCTCTTTCAAAATTAATTATGTGTTCATTTTTAAAAACGGGTCGAGTGTAACTTACCCTAGACCCAAATTGATTTGCGAGCCTATTTTGAGTTGTTGTGCTTGGGCCTTTACTAGGTCTTACGACCTAATTTTTCTCATCAATCAATTGGGTTGTTTCCATCATCTTTATCAAACGATTAGGCTTTAAAACCCTGACCTCAGCCTATATGTCTGATTTTAGGCCCTTAAAAAATGTGTTTTTCAGCACCTCTTCGAAAAGGCCCATAACCACTCCTGAAAGAGCCTCAAAGTCCCGCCAATATTCTAAAACCGACCCTGCCACTTGATCCTCAAGAACCTTTCACACATACTCCCTACTTGGAAGTCTCCAAATCCATGAAAAATTTGTTGCTTTACCTCTATCCAACTTCCGAAAGGTGTTCGTGCATCCACCCATCTAAACCACGCTAATGTTTCTTCTTCCAAGCTTATCGCGACTTCGGTCAACTTCTCCCCTTCCGACATCTTGTTAATCTCAAAGAAACACTCCACCCTATAAATCTAACCTTCAGGATTCTCTCCATTGAAAATGGGAAAATCTAAGTGATGACCACATCGCCAACTTTTTGTTATTTCAGCTGAATTATTGCCCTTTCCTAGTAACAATGGCCATCGTGAATCGTATTCCATTGTCACTTGGCCCACCCTTTTCCGTTGTCACTGAGCCACGTTCATCTAACACCTCTTTTCCCTTTTCCATCGTCTTCATCCAACTATTAACAATCCTCTGCATTTCACCTAATGAGGCCACCACCTGCGCTAAGCTTTGGGTGAGGTGATCAATATTTTTATCAATCCTCTCAATGTTTCGATTTACTCGTGCCATATTTGTTTCAATCCTATGTAACCTATTAATCCGACTTAATTCCTCAATTTCTTTCTCTATAGACTCAATCTTTCCTTCCATGTTCTTGGGTGTCATGGATCACGGATCTGATGCCAATTTGATAAGGACCTAGAATTAAGCAAAAGTAGGAACACAGAAACCAAACAATAAAGGAAAAAATAAGGTTTATTGGAAAATGAAATCAGTAACAGTAAATTGTTAGGGACAAGTCATCAAACACACGGTAGTGTTGATTGTTGATTTATGAAACACTCAGGTGTGTGGTTCTTTACTTAAAAATTTTGAGGACAAAAACGTGAATAAAGCCCATAGATAAATAAAAATAGCTCTTTCATTCGTATAGAAGATTGATACAATACGTGCGAGGATTTGGCTAAGTTCTGATTTAGCTAGGTTCTCTACATAGGAAGAACGGAAATGTTATGGGGCCGACTTTGTTATTGTACTTGGAAATTGGCTGTCTGTCTGAAATTGAACGGGAGGGGGATGCATCCAAAAAAAAAAAAAAGAGCTGGGCAACTTCTAGCACTCAACTCGCTCACTCGTCCTGAATGTCTCTGCTTCTCTGCCAACTCAAAGAGTCATCTTTATAGAAATGAAAGGATCAACACGTTTTTGAATTAAATCACTACAGCATTTCTTGGTAGCAAAAACTTATATTAGGAAACTGGAAGTATCAGGCAAGGCAATTCAAAATATCATCCCTGTACATCCGTCTAAGAACTCACATTGTAAACTTTATGTCCTACCAAGATGCGCTGAAACGAAAGCAGAACACTGTCAGTGGTTCCCCTGAAGTGCATCAGCAAAATGAAGATCCTCCAGGATTAGCAAGTGGATTTATATACATAAGCCTGTCTTTAATCTTTCAAGTTAGAAGACTTCATCTTTTCAGTAGCCTACCCTTGTCTTCGAGCTCCTGAATTGTATTATATGCATCCTACAGGAAAAGAAACAGCAACATTTTAGTCACCATTTCTGCCAGAAAAGCTAAATTAAAAACAAAAATGGCGGTTCATTTAGAGAGCAAAAACCTTAAGCTTCTTTCTCAAATTCTCCTCCTCCTTGTCCCGTCTCTCCCTTTCCTCTGAGAATATATCAATCAGACTCTCTTGCTCCTTGTTCAATTCTTCAACTTTTTCTTGTGCTTCTTGTAGCTGGATCAAAAGAACAAAAAAGCAAATTTAGAAAAAAAAGGAAGAAATGAATCGAATGCTTATGCTCAGTCCCACTTTTCTTGGAGGGGGAAGAGGGCAAATTCTTGCGATGGTAATCAAGTCTGAATTTCAATAAATATGAAACTTAAATATCAACAACTATGCATGAAAAAGCTTGATGTCTGTAAAAATATATCAAGCACACAGATTTGGAATGGTCATTAGTGATGCAAAAAAGTCAAGCTTTTACGAGTCAAATACCTTTCTCTCAAGAGTTTTACAGTTCTCGCACTGTAAGACATTCGGCAATTTCCCAGGAATCCCTTCCTTTTTTTTCAACCTACAGGCAAACAGAATTATTGAAGACTGAAAGTGGAGAACATTAATTGAACGAAAAGAAAATTTAATCACCTTTCCTTCAGATCACGGTTCTCTTGTTTCAATTGTTCAATAATATGATCAGATTTGGCAACATCTTGCTCTTTGCCATCAAATTCATCTACCTGTCAAATGAAATTATTCTTTTTGACACAAGTACATAAGGTCATGCTATTAATGACGAAAAACTCAATGGATTTTATAATTGGATGACATTATAATACTCCGATAATTCCCTTGGATGATATTATAAAGATTATCATACCACCTCAGAGGACCCAAGTGCACCATATCTGAAAGAGCATGAAAATGACACTAAACTGACTAATTCTAGTGAGAAATTTTTACAAATGTGTACCAACCTTTGACTGCGAATGTCTAACAGCTCGGTCAGTTCTTTTTCCTCCTGAAATGCTATCTTGCTGTGATCTACTATCTTCCAAGCATGAAGACAGCCTAGTTTTACGCAGTCTACTACTCTCAATAGGTTTCTTTTCCTGAGAAGCCTTCAAAGTGCTACCATTTGCTTGTCTTCCAGGAGAAGTGTTGGGTGTATCATTATCACTGACATCTGCAGCAGATGGTGAAGAAAGTTCATAAGACTTGGTTCCTTTAGATGAAGGTGTTGTCTTTGCTTTATTGTCCCCCTTGCTAGAGTTGGGAGAAGATATCTTCCCACTCATTGTTTTGTGCTTCTTGGATTGGGATGATGTGTGTGGATGATATTCAGGAGATACTCCTGCATAAGCCAAGAAAATTTTGGAGAACTAAGGCTCATTAGAAAACATTGACGATCACTTGTGTGAGTAACAAAACAGGATATTTCACGCGAGATGAAAATCAGAATACTTGAAGATTCTGGAATATACCTTTGTCTGAAGACTCCTGCCACTGTTTCTTGTTTCTCCTTGGAGCATAGCCAATTTTGTGACAGTAAGAAGACCTGATTAAGTGGGGATTTATAAAAATTACAATTTGGACATTTAAATGAATCAAGTTCCTAAGAGTAATGTACGCCTCAATATCAATTAATACTAGCACAAGATCTAGAGAAAAAGGAACCAAACCAGTAAGTCTTTTGCATTTGGATTAGACGAGCTTCAAGCCTTGCAAGAACTGTTGTGCGTTCAAAACCCTGCTTATCATGAGCTGGTTCAACAAAATTGGCTTCCAAAACACCTACCAGCAAAGACAAAATATATCATAAACACATAAGGGTTTTGTTAAGATACAATGAAATTTCAAAAAGAAAAGTACCTATAACTCCACGACCATCACTTCCTGCAGCATTCCAAAGCCTCCAAAATGGCTGTAAAAAACAAGTGGTTCATTAAATTATATAAAATTAGCTAATAAATTTATATAGACAACCACAATGACCTATGGAATCCTAAATATATTTGTTTTAGAAAACGAGTTTTGTGAAACGATAGGGAGCTATTAAAAAAACCACTACTACAAAACAATCAAACCTTAATGAGACGATTTTTATGATAAACATTGAACCCCTGAATATCAATATGGTGTTTCGCATCCTTCACAAACCCAATAGTTACAACTGCAGCCATCTGAAAATATGAAGATAGAAATAATCAGACATATATTCGAAAGAGCAAAGATGAGAAGAAAACAGCTGTAGTGAATTACATTTGCATCCTTTGGAACCCCATCGGCACCAGGTTGTGGTCGGTAGGTTATCTCCTGAGACAGCATCATATCATTTACTATATTGTGGTGCTCCACATCTTTTTTACGAAGAATAATTCGAAATCCAGGAGGAAGTCTCAGATAGAGAATAGAGGCATAACTCTGTCAGCAACAAGGATCGAAAAATCATCATAAGGTCACGTGGCCAAGATAAAGATGATGCGATGAGGTTGGTAATCCAAGTTATGGAAAGCAAGTGAGCAAGAATACTTGCCCTTAGTGAGTGCCTGTAGGTAAGGAAGTGCTTTGAATTGGGAAACTCTGCAGCCATCTGTATTTTGCTCTCATCTCGGTTGACGCCTCTAAGTTGGATATCCTTCCACATCATACAACAAGCATTAAAGAAAACCCTCAAAATGAAGAGCTTGTATTGTTTATTACAAAATAGAACAAATTATAAAGGAAAGTCATTGAATATGTACATGATCATCAGCACTGAAATCAAGTTCCAATAATCCTTGATCATCCTCCCAAAGATTGTATATTATTATACGTGTCCCATGATCTGACATCAGATTGAACTATAAGAAGCAAAAAATAACAAGTTAATCACAAATCACAAAATTACTACTTACACACATAAGCTATCATGTAACCTTTGTTGCAAAATGAGGAACAAATTGATGGCCATTAGTAATGTACATGGACTGATAGACACGAAGTCACACACAAGATATAACTTGCATATTCAATTTTATGATCGTATTCCAGGCTGACAACGTCCTTATGAAATCAGGGAATAGGAATAAAAGGGAGAAACTGTGTAGGGAGTATCTACACACTTCTTTTCAACAAGCCACATGGAAAGAAGTTAGTATGAAACAGTTGCATGGCCAGCATAATTATTTCTACACGAGGAAATTTCCACTATTTTATTCTTCCAGTACAACCACTAAATCAGTGTCTGGACTAGCTATTTGATCATCTATGTGTTGACTAGATTCAAACTCCATGCTTAGTCTAATGACTAGAAAGTAAGATATCATAAGGAATGTTAATCTGATTAACATTAATCCCAACTTTTTGTTGCTCAATTCCACAAATTCCAACATTGTATGATGATGTCAAAGGCCACAGACTTGCTGAATACTCTAAGCATCAACCTTTACGTGCATGAAGATAGTTAGAAATTTAACAGAAACATGATCATTAGTCATCAAGTTGCATTTATAAGAAGAAGAAGATATGCTGCTATTTCAGCATTTCGTTGTAGCCATTTAATGCGAAGAATCACCTGGCAAAGAAGGTCAGCCTCACTATAGAATGGAGACCATTGAACTATTGTTTCTACATTTCTATTCCAATCATCAGCAGAAAGTCGCAACATTTTGTTCCATCCCCTCCCTTCTTTCTCATAGTCGAGCTTTTCATATAAATTTCAACAAGCAAAAGATTAGAAAGACAGGACATTAATATAAGTCTGCAATAATAAGTTTTCAAAAAGTAAACATGGAATTCACATTTTATGTGGACCATTGGAAAACATCCTGTCTTACTTGTAAGTTAGATGCCCATGATCCAAAATGCGCCCATATAGGTGCCAATGAATGACAGAATTACTTGAAGATGCCATGGCATAAATGAAACAATAAATGCGTATGAGATAATTAAAGCTACAACAACGATGAAAGGATTACTAAAACGTTTTCAGAAACTATATTGTAATTAATGCCCCATAAGCAGAGGTCCTACAATTATTTTTCCAGTGAAAGTAAATGTGATTCGCAGCTATAGTTTGTTACCAGTTTTCTATACCTCAAAATGTTAAAGCTGCTAAAGAAATGGAAAGAATGTGCATCAAGCATTGAAAATTTAGGAAAAAAGAGAGAGTTTTGTCAAACAAAACTTCTTCTTTATAGACAGACAGACATGAATCAGAGCACATAGATTGATGATCATAATTTCTTTTGGTACTTATTAAATAAATGGAATATTACCATGGGAACCACAATATCCTCCTTCCCAGTGCTCCTCAGAAAAGTGTATGATAGCAATCCGATACTCTGCGTAGGCCTAAATTCAAAAGCAAGGCTATTAGTGGCATTCGGTTGATAAAAATAATACAAAAGTCAATCAGGCATTTAACCACCTCCAATGTATTTTTTAAAAGCATCAAAGCTATAACAGAATTGCCTAATCATCAGACACAATAACCAGGATTAAAGCTATAATAGAAATGTCTCATTGATGGACCCAATGACCTTCAGGTTCCTAGCACCATATGAGTAATACTTCCTGTTGGCTAAGAAAGTGACAATGACAAGTACTTGTAATTATTAAGCAAACCGAGGAAAAAACCTTTTTCCATCTTTTCCACAACAACGTGAGAACACAATGACGTCTGCTCCCAACCTCATGGTACTTGTTTTGAATCCATTGCCATCTGGTGACAAGAGTGAACAAGTAAACAAACATGTAAAACAAGCAATAAAAGCTCAGAAAGAGTCACTCCACAGATATAGTTCTTTACACTGCCCAATGGTGTTAGCTTCTTTGCTTTTTGCAGAATACCCCAACGACATGCAATGCCGTATTTTATCTGGACCCATTCCACCCCCATTATCTGCAAAATAATAATAATAATAATAGATCAGGCCGAATATATTTAATTGGAGAGCTGCTTGAAACCAGCACCAAAAAGATAGTATTATTGGTGTTAGGAATAGAAAGTTCAAAATCTACAAAACTTCACCTTCAATCAACAACATTTTGCTAACATCCTTCTTACTAGTAATCATGTCGATATTTACATACGTAGCTCCATTGCACACCTGGCATCAAATTAATAAACCATCCTATAATGCAAAGAGAAACTTCACCAGCAAGATAACAAAAAGTTGTTCCAAAGGAGTACCTCATCCAATGAGTTGTCTAAAAGTTCAGCAAAAGCTGCAAAATCAAAGCACCATATAGGTTAATGAACTAAAAACTCATAAGAAACAACGTCAAATATTTTGCTATCAAATTATACAATCAGAGAGGTAGACTACAAATTTTTACCGCCAAGGGCCCATTTATGACTGGTTGCATTTGAATGCAGAAACTTCGGATGAACTCTGACATGATCCATGCCGCCTGTAGATTGTTGAAAAACAAGAAAGCACGGTCATTGAACTTTGCAAAATAAGAAAACACCAATGCAAGACTTCCGATCTAGAAAACACACCGAATTACATAGAATGTGAATTTATAGAGAATGCTAAAAGCAAAAGAATAGGATTTCTTAAGGGAAAGTGGTAGAAGCTCGCATTACTAAGAAAAAAGGTCAAATCCTGGTAGATATAAGTGACGAGGGATTTGTATTTAATTTCTACAAGATAAAGCCTTCCCAGTTCACATAAACCATGTAACAACATGCAAGACAAAACTAAAAGAAACCCACGAATCTCTAATGCTTGTTGGATAGAAAATAGTTGCCAATTCTGGCATAACTTGACTGATGCGGAAGGGAAAAAAAAAACAACGAGACTCTTTTAATTCCCATGCAAACGGGAAGTTAGATATTGAATTTAACAATTAAAGTCTCAATTAAGCTTCACATGCAAAATACGGGGAAATAAAAGATTTTTACCTGAATTTAAACCCCAATCACCAGAAGGAGCACCCTCGTAGTCACCAGCTTTCCAGAACTGCTTACAACCCTGACCCACCAAACTCACACTCCCATTGTCCAGTGGCCGCGGCAATGGTGCCAGGAACCCCACCGGCAACACCACTCCCAGCTCGTCCAGTTTCCTTCTCTTCTTCTTCGAACCTCCTTCGCCGGAGAAAGAATCTTCGTTGAAGAAGCCGCCGACGATCTGGTCGGGATCAGAGTCCGAGTCTGAACTGCTGCTGCTACAGCTGCTATCACTAAGCTCAATAACTGAAAAATTGCTTTTCGCAGCGGCGTCGACGCCGGTGCCGAGAACCGGTCGCGACATTCCCGATGCTTCGAGAACCTCTTCCTTAACTTTAACGTCCATAGCGCACTATCACAAAACAACAGAAACAGAATCGACGTATATAGCTTCCGAGATCTGAAGTACTGATCGGAATAACCAACCGTCGTCAGAGTAGGAGCCCGTCCGATTTCACCGTAACAAAATTTGTTTCTATCTGTCTACTCTCGCCTTTTTCTCCTTTTCTTGTCAATGTCGGATATAAGTACGAAGCTGACGTGGTTCGAAGCATAAATAGAAGGCGGTTGGAGCGTGCAAGTCACGCTCAACGGCGCACTGCGCGAGGCCACTAGGTATTTGAGACGTGTCCTAATGGAACGTCGTGTCCTAATGGAGCGTCTGATTTAAGTCTTAAATCATAATTCTGCTAAACGTCGCCGTCTCAATCACACAGAACCATGCAAAAAAATTGTGGATCCCACTTGTTTTAACAGAATTTCGATTGAAGATAGTTCACAAGCATAAACGAAGATGATTAAATGTTCTTAGATCGATCACATTCCTGGTTATTATTATTTTGGAATGCCAGTTAATTATGGTGAAATTTATTATTAATATACTTGCACCAAAAGATAATTTTATAATTTTAGTTAAACTCAATTAAATAATTAGTTAAAAAATGTTAAATGACCAGTCATATTTTGAGATCTTTGATGATGTAGCGGATAATATATACAACTTTAAAAGATAAAGACCGGAGTAAAGTTCTTCATAGATATGGATATATCATTATAAATAGAAGTAATCTCTTATCTTATTAGTTAGTATATAGATAAATCCTATCAGATAGAGTAGATAGGGATGTTATCTTATTAGATAACATGATTTGTGATGTAATCTAATTACGATAAAATATGATATAGTTAGTTTAGTTTAATTAAGATTCTGAATTGTAAGCGAGAAGAGCTTAAAAATAGCTCTTAGAGCCTTGCTCCATATATCAGATAGAGAGTGTGACCACCTAAAAGTAAGGAAAAACAGAAAGAAGGCAAAGAGGATTAGATTCTCATTATTGTTTGATTGTTTTGGAATTGATTTAAGAGTTCGTTGATTATAATATCAACTTTGGTTTCAATCCTGAAATTTTGTGAGAAATTATTGTAGGGGTGAGAGATCAACTTTTCCTGTAAATCCTTAATGAGTTTAGTGGATTTATTTGTCGGTTTATCCTGAGATTTTTTCCCTCTACATTGGAGGGTTTTTCAAGTTAAATCTTGGTGTTTGTTTCATCATTAGTTTCTCATTCTCATATTTTTATGCTGTTGCAACTTGAAGAGTTATTTCTTGTTGTTTGTGATGTAGATAAATCCTATCGAATAGAGTCTTATTTAAATAGAGATGTTATCTTATTGGATAATGTGATATAATTTGATTATGATAAGATGTGATCTAATTAGTTTAGTTTAATTAAGATTCTGAATTGTAAGCCAGATGAGCCTATCAATAGCTTATTAGAGCATTGCTCCATATATGAGATAGAGAGTGTGATCACAACATCGAAAAGTGAGGAAAAATAAAGAGAGGGCCAAAAAGAGTTAGATTCTCATCGTTATTTGATTGTTTTTGGGATTGATTTAAGCGTTTGTTGATTGTGACATCAACTTTGATTTCAATCCTGAAACTTTGTAAAAGAAATTATTATTGGGGGAGTGGAGAGATAAACTTTTCTTGTAAATCTTTATTGAGTTTTGTGAATTTATTTATTGGTTTGTCTCGTGGTTTTTTTTCTTCTACATTAGAAGATTTTCCACGTTAAATCTTAATGTTTGTTTTATTATTAATTTCTCATTCTCATATTTTCTTGCTATTGCAACTTGAATAATATTTTGTTGTTCTTTTAAAAGGCTGTGTATTTTTCTCCAAACAAAAAGCAAGATGACAAGTGAGAAATTATCACATATTTTTATCTCTTTTATATTAAGTTTTTTAATTATTTTAAACTTATTTGGCTTATAAACTATTTTATGGGTTTGACATGGCTACCAGACTTTGTGAATTAATTGAAGATAAAAATAAGAAATTTAACATTTTATGTGGTATTTTGCTATTTAGAATTGAAATGTGGGCTTCATCAAGGTTAAAGTACACATTAAAAAGGTGTTATAGGAAAAAAAATCTCATTTTGTTTAGGGCTTGAAATAGAGTGTAAAATTGAAGTTAAAACATTGAACAAATGTTATATGAAAATAGGCTTATCTTTACTTGTTAATATCATAATTGAGCGGTTTAAAAGCCCACATTCATCATACACATCTAGTGCTATGCTATTACCTTTATGAAGAACCCTAAGCGAAAAATGATTGTTTTTATCATAAGATGGAGAAGGAGCTTTGTTTCAATTTGACAAATTCAGGAAACCTGAATTAGTGGGAAGGACAGATCTTCTCAATAAGCAAAATCTAATCTCTTAAAACTTATCCTTGCTATGAAATCATAAGGGCTACTCTTTTCAAACTAAATAAGGGGATTAGTTCTTTTAGAGGCCAACAGTAGGCTTCACATAAAGAAAATAATAAATAGTCATATACCCAATTTGAATTCACTCATAGACTTTGATGAAGTGGAAATAATTAAATCAGTGGTAAATAAAGAGTGCAAAGGTAGTGTGGATTCTTGTGTCAACATCTTAGTTGTTGTAGCTGACAATTTTGTATTTGGTTCTGCCATATTCTGTTGTGGCTGGACGTTACAGCTTAGATCCATAATCTTGATTAACTTCAGCTATAGAACACCTGTAAAACAGATAAGGCACGCCGGGGGTTGATTGCCGGCAGGCCCCTCCGACGCTCAAGTTAGTCTTTTTTGAAATGGTTTTGGTCACTAAGAGCAGAGAAAGCTAGGGTTGTATTCTCGTACCTGTATCAAGGCGAAACAGTACCTTATATATGAGATTTCGACTAGGTTTAGGTCTTTACGTGTGCATGGGAAGTTATCACCTACTAATGGGCCGTTGATGCCTGGGCCTGGGATT
>JAOQMQ010000006.1:26832675-26845916 GCA_027563845.1 Erythroxylum subrotundum | reverse complement strand
GACACCTTTGATGAGTGGACCGATCGGCCCATGGGTCGTTGTGACCGAGTCCAGGCCCAACGCGGCCGACCCGACCACCTACCAATCGATAAAATGCTAGAAAGACTAGCTAATAAGTCATTTTTCTACTTTTTAAATGGGTGACTTTTTAGTTATTATCAAATAGTTATAACTTAAGAAGACTAGGAAAAGACGATTTTCATTTATACATTTGGGACCTTACCGACATATGCCTTTTGAATTGTTCAATGCCCTAGGTACGTTATAAAGATTTATGATGAGAATTTCCACTTATTTAATTGAAAATTGCATTGCAATTTTTATTGATGGCTTTACTATTTATGAAAATTCTTTTGATTAATGTTTATATGACTTGGCTAAAGTTGTAAAGTGCTGAATATAAACAAACATGGTTCTAAATTATGAACAATTCCATGTTATAGTCTAACAAGGAATAGTTTTGGGTTATGTAGTTTTAGCTAGAGGTATTAAGGTTGACAAAGCTAAGGATGATTTTTTTTTCAAGCTTAACATACCCTACTAATCTAAAAGAAATTTGTATTTTTTTTGTTCATGCAGATGTTTATAAGTGATTCACCAAAGATTTCTCAAATTACACAACCATTATCAAAGATATTGGCAAAAGACATGCCATTTGACTTTCAAAAAGATTGTCGAGCTACTAAATTTGGCACCATTTATATAACCACCAAATTATGATATTTCCTATGAAATTATTTACAATGTAAATAAGTAAGTTGTAGGAGATATACTAGGACAAAGAAATTATAAAGAATAATCATTTCATTTACAATATATCAAGGACTTTAAATTTATGCTCAATGCAATTGTTCAACCATAAAAAGGAGTGTTTAACTATTGTGTTTACTTTAGAAAATTTTAGATCATATTTATTAGGACCTAAAGTGACCATTTTTTTGGATCATACAACCCTCAAATACTTATTGGTAAAAGGAATCTAAATCGAGACTCATCCATTGGATTCTTTTATTGCAATAATTTGACTTAGAAACCAAGGATCGAATAGGAGCTAACAATTTTTTAGTAGAACCAATAACTATTCTCGATTTTTTCTTGCTTTTTATTGCATGAAAGTAGTATATAAGTGCTTAGCCTTGAGAAACGGCGTGAGAGCAAAAAATTGGCCCGAAAATTGCCGAAAATTGCCATTTTTTGGTGAGGGCGACGGAGACGTAAGGCACTTGTGCCATACGTGCCCAACGGGCCCACAGGGCAGTACTTCTGGCACGTGTGCTGTAAGCACCAGACACACGGTTGACACGTTGGTGGACAGTGTCGCGTGTGCAATGCACGTGCCAGCTGATAATAGCGGGTGGGTGCGCGTTTAACGCATACAACGCACGCACTGAACACTGTTAAGGCGCGTCTCTAGGCAGCACGTGTGATCTCCACTCGCAGTTGACATTATTGCTAACGTCAACGCTACACAGTACGATAACGCACTACTGACGTCAGCAGCTACAATATTTAAAAAAAAAACACAAAATTTTCAAATTTGCCGTAAGGGTGCCTCGGGGTGTTTTGAGTCAGTTTTCGAGTCCGAGAAATTTATGAAGTGAAATTTTCTATTTTTCTAGATTTATTACATTAGTAATAAATTAAAGTTTAACTCCAGGAAAAGGAATTAAGGCGTTATGAATCCGATTTTGAGTGAATCTTCATGATTCAAACATTAAATGAAGGAGATATTTCAAGTTTTTGTATCTCGGGTCTCATGTTCAGTATTCGGGATCACATAATAGTTACTAAAAAAAGGAATTGAGACATTCTGAAGCTATTTTTGAGTGAATTTTCATACAACGAACTTGACATAAGGGAGATACATGAGATTCTCGTGTCTCGGGTGATCAATTTAGTGTCCGATGATGCACGATAGTCGCTTTTCTGAGATTTTTCCTTTACAAAAGTCTCAAATGAAGTTTTCAGAGAATGTATTCAGCACGAGTGTTTGACAATGAGACTGTGCATTTGAGTTTTCACATTTATTGATGTTACATTGTCACATACCATATGCACATAAAGAAAGTGAGGATAACATAAAGATGTATCACTTGTGTTTGTGAACTTTTTGAGTGCTGATGAGGATGTAGTCATCACAGTGGCCGTTCGAGTCAGTATTTTGAATTGTTCTACTTACACGTTAGGAGATGTCTCTGGTCTCATGTTTAGTTATTATTCCCACAGGTGTTGGCTTTACATGAGATTTTGAGATGTACATAAAGGCATTGGATAAAGGAAAGTCGTTGCTTGAATGATCTATTCACCCACAGGTGGTAGTGTCGTGAGAGTTGATGGTTTGTACTCTGCTCGCATTTATGTGGAGGTCTAGTTGCATATATTATGTATTCATCCCACAGGTGTTTCATAACATGAGTGAACGGATTCTTAGAAAAGATATTGTTTAATGGCTTTGAGTATCGATGTTGTTCTACATTTGTGCTGTTCTAATCAATGTTATTTTATAGTCACCTTTTCGGTAATAAAATCAGTGTCATCATTGAAACCCTAACTGGTTTCAATACAAAGAAGTGGACAGAGGAAGTATTGAATGTTATGGAGATAACTAAGGTTGATATGACTATATGAACAGATAGGCCATCTCCACCTACATCCATGAGCTCGAGAGTTCATAAAGCAGCCTATAAAGCCTGAGATTGGTCTAACAAATTATGTCTGTTAAGTGGACTTCCAGACACAGACATAGAAAATGAGTTTCTTGGTAATGAAGGGTGAGTAATGAAGTACATATTGAGAATGATTCATCTTCACAGTAGACTGAAGTTGCTAAACATTCCTCTTCCTGATGTCTTCATTGTTCATCAGACTCTGAATACACTCCCTCTAGAGTTTAGTAATATGGTGATGACATATTACTCGCTGGATGAGGAATGGGAATTCATCACTTTGATAGCCCATTGCGTTGCTGAGGAGGAGAAACTCAAGTTTGCTACTCCTACAGCCCTCAAAGAAACTAAAGGGAAGGCAAAGATGAAGCCCGTTAAGTTCAAAGGTAGAAAGTTCAAATCTTCTCCACATGTTGATGTTGGTCAAACTAGTGCTGGTAAAGGTCTACATGACATAAAGAAGCCAGCAATATAAGGCCTAGAAGGAAAGACTGTGACCATTAGGTAGTCAAACCAGTGCTGGTAAAGATCCGCATGACATAAAGAAGCTAGCAATATAACGCTTATAAGGAAAGATTGTGACCATCAGGTAACTCTTGGGCTTATCAATTTATGAATCTAATTTGTGATAGTCAAATTAAGTATTTGGTGGCTATATAGTGGAGCATCTGATCAAGGTGCTTCCATGATGCAGGGGTTCATATCCAGGATAAAGCAAAATAAAGGGAAGGAGAAATTGATGGTTCACAGCAATAAAGAAGTAGAAGTAATATCTATAGGGAATGTATCAACTGAACCTTATTGTAAGGTTCATTTGGGTATTACATGACACATTTTATATGTGATCTTTTGATCAATTTTGGACAAAGAGGGTTAATGTTTTGTATTTAATGCTTCTATTGTACAATTTTTATTTAATGCAAAACATAATGGTATAACTTTCTTGTCATATGGTTTTAATAGAATGTGTCTTACCCCGAATTAGATATATGCTTCTTCATAATCTTGCTAAACAAGTTATGAAATGAAGAACCCTGATGAATGAGAATTCATACATGGTGTGGCATAAAAGTTTAAGCCACATTTCCAAAGCTAGGGCTGAAATATTGATCAAGGAAAGCATTTCTTAATTCTAGATTATGATGATTTGGGAACATGTGCTAACTGTTGCAAGGGTAAATTAACTAATAAGGATATTGAGGTTAAATCATGCTTTTGACTTATTGAGTCTGATACATAAAGATATTGATAGACCTTATACAATTGCATTGTGCAATTATAAATGTATTCTGACATTTGTTGATGATTATTCCCATTATAGTTATATGATCTTGCTTAAAGACTAAAGGTTGAGAACCAATTAGGAAAATTCATCAAGATAGTCAAATTTGACCGTGGAGGAGAATATCATGGCAAACATGGTGTTTCAAAACTTTAAAAGTTCTATTTACCAGATATTTGGAATCAATTGGAATAGTGACTTAATTCACTATGCCGAGTAGTTCTAAGCAAAATGACGTGTTGCCGAAAGGCATAACTGTACCCTGAAGGACTTGATAAAGTCAATGTAGAACAAGGCTATTCTGACTGATTATCTAGAAGTTTGGAAACCCAACCTTGCACACATTCGTGTATGGGGTTGTCCTACTGAGGTAGTATAATCCGTATAAAGAAAGATTGCATGCTCGTTCTGCTCATTGCTATTTAGTAAGATATCTCGACCATTTTAAGGCTACAACTTTTACCATATAGAAAGTGTGACTAAATAGTGAAATAAAAAACAACTAAGTTTCTGGAATACAATGTCTATGATGATGGTGGGCTCTTTTGGCCTTCGGATAATAGCAGGGCGAAGATTACAGTTAATATGTACCTGCTACTCATACAGTTAGATCCAGTGGATCTAGGTCTCTGTACCGTGCCTGTATAGGAAATCCATACCTGTACATATAGTGGTTCCTGGGGGTACAAGATCTAATACAGTTAGGTAAATCTATTAGAGTGAGACGACCTGCTATCCCATCTGATTACATAGTCTATCATGTGTACAGGACTATGATATTAGACATGTTTTGAATCTAGTTAGTTTTATAGAAGTTGTTTCTGAACCCAACGTAGATGTGTGGTGGGATGCAATGAATAATAAGATGCAATCCATGAAGCATAGTAAGGTTTGGGAGTCAGTTGATTTATAGCGGAACTGCAAACTTGTCAATTGTAAACGAAGATTAGACCTAAAGAGTTTCGGGATAAAGTTTAGCAGTTTATGGGCACGCTTAGTTGCCTAATGGTTCACTCAGGGAGAAAGGCTGACTTTATGTTACCTTTTCTCTCATATTCTCGTTGGATACATTTTGAGTGATTAAGGCAATTGTAGCTCATGATGATATAGAGTTACATCAGATGGCTGTCAAAATTGCTTTCCTGAGTAAAGACCTTTATAAAGAGGTCTCTATGGTACAACCTGAAGGATTTCAAGATCCAAATAGAACTGATATGGTTTACGCGTTAGGCAGATCAATATATGGTTTACATCAAACATTCCGAAAGTGATACCTTATAGTTGATGAAGTTATGACCTCTTTCGGCTTCATGAAAAATAAAGTTAAAAGATGCTTGTACTATCAAGTCAAAGGGAGCAAAATCATCTTCATATTACTGCATGTGGATGATATATTGTTCACGTCAAATTACTTGACCATGTTGTATGAGGTTAAGCAACTTTTGGTCAAGAACTTTGACATGAAGGACCTTGGCGTAGCATCTTTTGTCCTAAGTATTTAGATTCACCGAGACAGATCTCAACACTCCTTAGGCCTCTCATAGAGTGCATCATTGAGTATATGTTACAAAGGTTTAATACGGTTAACAGTAAACCTGTCGTAGCACCTATCTCTCATAGTGAGAGATAATCTTTGGCACATTATCCAAAGAATAAAGTAAAGAGAGAGGTTATGAGAAATGTTCCGTATACTAGCATGATTGATACCTGATGTATGCTTAGCTATATACTAGGTGGGACATAGCATTGACTGTTTGGTCAATATTTGATTAATCTAGGTGTAGACCATTGGAATGCAGTCTAGTGAGTGTTGAGATACTTAAAGGAACTAGGGATTATATGTTGACATACAGCACAGTCAACAGACTAAATCTCGAAGGGAATTCAGATTCATATTTTAGCCATGTATCCGGATGATTGAAAGTTCACTTAAGGTTACATTTTTAAGTTTGTAGATGGTACAATGTCGTGGAAGTGTGTTAAGTAGACACGGGTAACTTCCTCGACTATGCGTACAAAGTGTATGCTATGGGTCTGCTTCATAGACAATTTAGCTCCAAAACTTGATTTCTGAGTTGTCTGTGGTTGATTCAGTGGCTAGACCCATTCAGTTGTACTGTGATAATCTTGCTGCTATGTTGTTTAATAACAACTAAGAATATCACAGGGTCTTAGCATTTTTAGGTCAATTATTTGACCATAAAGGAGTTGTTACAAAAAGGTGACATTAAGGTTTGGAGCATTTAAAGACTGGGAAAAAGTTAGTCATTCCTTTAACTAAAGGACTTCACCTATTTGTGTTTGTGACACAAGTATACAGTATGGGTGTTTTAACGTCCTTAGACACTGTTAGTTAAGAGATCGTTATGTTTGCTCCATGTACATTTATACATTTGATGTATTATGACGGTATGTTCATTAATAAAGATGATCGTCATTTACCCTCGGTAATACATGCTATCGTATATTGTCATAATACATATAAAAGTCTTAAGATTTGTGTCAATCTTAAGCATTTAAAGGTCATTGGGCATTTATACAGATTGATCTTGTGCCTATGTCATTTAGACACATATAGTTTTATACGGATATCCATGAAGTTTGACATGACATAGGGGGTATAAGTTTTTTAATCCCATAAAGGTTCTTTAATGTAATTTAGCATCCAATTGGAGAACATAAAGGTTTTCTCTAATGCATTTTAGCATTTGGTGAGAGAAAACAGGATTTCTCTAATACAGTTTAGCATAAAGTTGGAGAAATCGAGACCTACAAACAAAGATAATATAATTTAGATCATAAAGGTATCATCCTAGTTTGCCACACTCCATTTTCCCATTCATGTTAGTGAGGTATTAGGTATACATGATTGTATTGGATATGTGTCACACATTACACATACATTTGATACTTTTCGGTATTGAAAGCTTTGCAGGACGAAATGATAAACTTTCGTTATCTTTGGATCAAATGTTTTGTTTTTTAAACTTAGTCGACTAATACAATAGCGTGACTTAACCAAGTTTTTTAACTGTTTTTAAACTAGAGTCAACACTGCAATTAAGCATTATCTAAGGGGGAGATTGTTAGACATTTTTGTAATTTCCATATACTTGGACAATATTTAACTACATTTTTTAGTTTTTAAATAACTTATTGGTTAAGTTACGTAATTTGATCCGAATAAAGACAATAAAGTGGCCCAATAAATGATCTAAATTAATGGGTCAAAGTCTGGGTGGAAAATGGATCTCAATCAGTATGGACTAGACCCATACAAGGCCTGCGATGGAGAAGGCCGATATGGAAGCTATATATAAAGTTTAAGGTCTCCTGCAGTTGCTCATATATCAATCATAAGCATAAGGATTCTCTAACCTGTAAGAGAGCTTACGTTTTGAGAAAAATATAGAAATACCTTACCCACATCTTGGAGAGCAATTCTTGTAAAGGCGGCGGCGGATTCGCGCTCGTTTCAACTTCAAAAAGCTTGTTTGAAGTTGTGGAACCGAAATCAAGTATTTTCTGCATTTCTTCATCTCTTGCCCTTTTACGTTTGATCTTGGATACGTAACTAAGGTATCGTTATGTGTTACAGTGTTTACATGAGAGATAAGTAAGTCATATAGTGAATCTTGTAAAATCATCAATGAAAAGCAAATCATAACAATGACTATTAAAGAAAAGCAATGGAGCTGGTCCCCAAACAATACAGTAGATGTTATCAAAAGGTACAGTACTAGAATGTTGGATAGATGTTAAAGGAGATTTTTATAGTACACGACCTATTTGACATATGTGAAGAATATGGAGGACAAAAAAACATTAAAAGAAACAGGTTGGAAAGTTCCTGGAAGGGATGTCCAAGTTTGATGTGCTAATTTGTCATGGAGAATCATTTCACATTTAGAACTAGTGTGCATGAAGAGAATACACACCATGCTCACTTGGTCTTCGTAGCAAAATCCTTTTTGTGGCTTGATCCTTGACAACAAGATAGTTTGGCCTAAAATCAAAGAGGCATAAGCTATCATAAGTGAACTTTTAAACTATCATAAAATATGTTAAAGATAGAGTAAAATTAAAGAATTTGAAATATAATTAAAAAAGATTATTTTTACCCATAAAAAATTTAAAGTTTAATTAAAAAAGAGATTGTTAAATGAAAACTAATTGATTTATTTTAGTTTATGAGAATTTAGTAATTTATAAAAATTGGCCGATTAGTTAATAAACTGATCAAATTTAACAAAAAAAGTTATTAAAATAAATTGAATTGAAAATTGAAAGTCGAATAAAAAAAATTGAACGATTCAAAATTTTTACAATTAAACCGAGCAAACCTTTTGAATTTTTTAATCATTAATTGGCAATGTACAGGACTTTTGACTAAAAAGAGAAAGAGAGAGAAATAGAAGAGATCTTACTTTTGCTCCGAAAAAAGAGCATTTTCTATTATTGGGCCAAAATCTTTGCATAGAACTGTGCTGTACAAAAATTGGCCTTAAGTAGGGATGACAATTTTTGGCCCATAGACCTAAATCTAGTTGTTTTCAATGGGTTAGCCTACGCCCAAACTGACTCGAAACTCAATTATTCTAAACAAAACAACATCGTTTTACTTAAAAGAGTTGGACCTCAAGTAAACCTAGGCTTGGGTAGCCCTGATTCGGATCCAATTAAAAAAAAATTGTTTTATATTTATAATTTTAAAAAAATTATTTTAAAAATTTGACAAGGAGCCAACCCATTGCCATCCTTAGCTAAGCCTATTAGAATTTAGTAGACATAAAATCACGTATATTAGTATTTAGTAGACATAAAAATCACATTATTTCATTTTGTTATTGATTGTTTTTTGTAATTTAACATTATAGAATAAAAGTCACCATATTTTATTACACTCTTGCATAATTTTATCCGGGACATGTTTTATATAATATCAAGGCCAAAAGAGCAAAACAACCTCTAACATTTACACTGGTATCTAAAATAGATTTTAACGTTTCGGTGGTTAAATAATTGGAGTTGTAGTGAGTCGTTTCTTTAGTTCAACAAATGCAATCTTGCATGACTCATCAAAATCAAATTTCACGTCTTTTTGGAGTAGTCTACACATGGGTTGTGCAATCTTCGAAAAATCTGTGATAAATTACCGATAGAACCCTGCATGACTAAGAAAAGAGTGAACTTCACGCACAGTCGTGGGGTAAGGTAAAGATCTAATAACATCTATCTTAGCCTTATCGACGTCAATTCCCTTAGATGAGATAGTATGACCCAAAATTATGCCTTGATCAACCATAAAATGGCACTTTTCATAATTTAAAACCAAATTAGTTTCAATGCAATTTTTAAGAACTTTCTCAAGGTTGATAATGCATGTTTCAAAAGATTCTACATAAACCGTGAAATCATCCATAAAAAAATTCCATATAGTTCTCCACAAGATTAGAGAAAATACTTACCATACACCTTTGAAATGTCACTGGTGCGTTATACAACCAAAATGGCATTCTTCGATAGGCAAAAGTGCCGAATGGACATGTGAAAGTTGTTTTCTCTTGATCCTTTGGTGCAACCAAAATTTGGTGATGCCATGAATAACCATCTAAACAACAATAGTGAGATTTACCTACAAGTCTCTCAAGAATTGATCAATAAACAGAAGCGGAAAATGATCTTTCCTAATAGCTGAATTTAGCTGCCTATAATCTATGCAAACTCTCTACCCATTTTGAATACGAGTGAGTATCAACTCACCATCACTACTTTCTATCACAGTTACCCCAATTTTCTTTAGAACTACCTAGACCAGACTTACCCAGTTGCTATCTAAAATGGAATAAATGATTCCAGCATCAAGAGGTTTCAAGATTTCATTTTTCACTACTTCCATCATGGGTAGATTCAAACGAAGTTGAGGTTGTCTTACCTCCTTGGCTTCATCTTGTATCAATATTCAGTGTATACAAATAGTAAGACTAATACCTTTTAAATTAGCCACTGTCCAACCGAAAGCTTCTTTATGTTGCCTTAGCACTTGAATCAATTGATTTTCCTACAAAAGAGTGAGTTTGTTTGATATTACAACAGGTAACGTATCTTGCTCACCCAAAAATATGTATTTTAAATAGCTAGGCAAACTCCTCAACTCCAACGTAGGTGGCTGAATCAATGAAGGTAGAAGCTTGGAGCTGTTTCGTGACAGCTCCACATATAGCAATTCCTACATCACTTGCTTGGTTTTCTACAAATGAAAAAACAACATCTTAAGTTTGTTGTTAGGTAGTAACAATTATGTAGTTGTTTGCCACTATAATGTGTCTCCCATCTCTAAAATTGTTTCAAGTTCATCTCTTCCATTTAATGATGAATTTTCCTGCACCCAAGTGTCAATAATGTCCATAGAAACAATAGGTTATTCATCATCCGAAAATTTCATGGCATTGTATATATTGAATTTAATTAATTCACCATTAAATTCCATAGTCAATGATCTATCATGAACATTAATTTTTGTTTTAGTGGTTTTCAAGAATGGTATTCCAATTAAAATCGGAGTTGAAGAAGATACATCATCACTCCCCATTTGCAAAATATAAAAATCAGCTGGAAAAAGCATTTCACCTACTTGAACTAAGATATCCTCTAACACACCCTTTGGGTAAGCATTTGAACGATCTGCTAATTGAATCATTACATTAGTTTCCTTGAGAGGCCCCATGTTTAAAGACTTGTAAACATCATAAAGCATGACGTTTATTGATGCACCCAAATCTAACATAGCTCTTTCAATTCTCAAATGACCAATTTTACAAGGGATAGTGAACATACCTAGGTCTTAACATTTAGGTGGCAGCTTTTTCTTCTACAATATGGCTGAAACATTCTCCCTCAATTGCACTTTCCTCAATTGCACTTTCTCATTAAATTTCAATTTCCGTTTAAAAGTGCAGAGTTCCTTAAGAAATTTAGCATAACGAGGGATTTGTTTAATGGTATCAAGACAAAGGGATATTTACCTGGACTTTCTTGAAAGTCTCCCATATTTCATTCTTTTGTTCCTCTTTCCTTGCCTTAGTGAATCGACTAAAAGTACCTGTCTGCGTCTTCTCTGGCTGATCAGTGCTTCCTTTGTTGCTTCTTCTTCAACTTTTCTCTTGGAGATTTTTAGAGATGGTTCCTTCAATTCCTTACCACTCCACAAAATGACAGCTTTGGCACTTTGTTTGGGATTAAGTTCTAGTTGAGCTGAAAATTTTCCAGAACTTTGTGCCTCCAACCAATTAATGGTTGTTGCCATTTGACTCAATTGATTTTCAAGATTTTGAATGCTAACTTGAGTATCTCGCTGAAATGTCATGGTGTTAGTAGCCAAAGATTTAACTATATCTTCCAAAGAAGACTTACCTTCGGAATTGGATTCCATTTATTAATGTTGTCTAAGTACATGTGGTTACCTAAATTACTGGAAATTTGCAGTAGCTTGTTATCCTTGAGAGTTACCATAATGCAAATTTGGATGGTCGCACCAACCCGAATTATAGATGTTGGAGAATGGGTCATATTTCCTTTGATTTTGCCCAGCAAATCCTCCCACGACATTGACTTGTTCTGCACTTTCTTCCTGCAAAATCAGACACCTGTCAGTGGAGTGTCCCAACATCAAACATATTCCACATACCTTTGCTTCTTCTTCTTTTTTAACTGCAAGTTGCCTCACCAAAGATGTAAGATCATCTAATATTTTCTCCAATGTTATTACATTCACCTCATTTATGTGTTTTGAACTATGGCCAAAACGTATCTTGAATTGTTGTGTATTGGAAGCCATATTTGCTATCAAATCTCTTGCAGCTGTCGGTGTTTTGTCAGCCAAAGTTCTATCACTTGCAGCATCGATCATACTCCTCTCTGTAAGCAAAAGACCTTCATAGAAGTATTGAATCAACAATTGATCATTTATTTGGTGATGAGGACAGCTAGCACAAAGCTTCTTAAATCTTTCCCAATATTTGTATAGTGTCTCCCCCGTGTGTTGTCGAATGCCACAAATTTCTTTTCTAATATTGGCAGCTTTTGTTGCTAGAAAATATTTTTCAAAGAAGAGTCTCTTCATTTCAGCCCATGTTTGCACATTTTCACTAGCTAAATAATACAACCAATCTTGAGCATCATCTTTGAGAGAAAATGGTAAAGATCTTATTTTGATTTGCTCCTCAATCACATTCATTGGCTTCATACCTATACAAACCACATCAAATTCCTTCAAATGCTTGTAAGGATCCTCTCCCCGTAGACCTCAAAAAATTGGTAATAAATGAATTAGCCCGGACTTCAGTTCAAAGATGTTGTTGTCCCCCAAATTTAGAAAATTGATGCAATGGGGTAATTGAGCATCCGTAAGGGCAGCTAGTTCACGAAGAGCGCTATTCGCAGCCATTCTTTTCGTCTTCTGCACTTGTTATCTCTGTTTTGTTTGCTTCCGTAACCTCTTGGCTGGTTTTTCTATCTCTGGATCGAATAGCAATTAAGTTGTCTTGTCTACTCGTGTAACATACATATACCGTTAAGAATTCCCCGACAACAACGCAAAAATTTGGTAATGTTGTCGCCTGCAACCAAATATAAAAAGAGAGCAACTTCCTGCAACATAAATTAATGTAGTAGTGGAAAGTAGGGATCGATCCCACAAGGAATTTATTGGTAAATATTATATAAGTTAAAAACTAAAACAAATTGGGGGGGGGGGGTTGGATTAACGAGATTTAAAGAAATTAGAAATGACAAAATTAGAAATAAACGAAAATATTCAAATCTGGAAAATTAGTAATGAACCTTGGTTTCGAGTTACCTATGTTATTAAACTAATATGGATCATCGATATAAAATTAAGTCAATTAACAAACACTCATTGAGTGATGTTTCCTTTTAAGATTAAATGAATAGAAACATGCATTCTAAATGCTCTTATTAGTCAACAACTTAGATACGATATTAAGTGTGATTAACTAATAGCTTTAAAAACTAAGAAAACTAATGAGCAAGACAACACACGTATAACATGTATTTAGTCAAGATAACTATTTGGTAATCCTAATTGTCACTTTGGATTAACAAAACTGAACGTCAAATCTTACTAATCTAGCTGTAAATTAAATCAATCAATTCCTAGTTATGTACGCTAGAGATCAATCAATTCAGAAGACACAAAATATTTATCAATGAAATAAACTTTATTCAGAAACTTAACACATACTAGATGATAACGTGGTTCCCTTCAACCAAAA
>JAOQMQ010000006.1:26797202-26823530 GCA_027563845.1 Erythroxylum subrotundum | reverse complement strand
AGTTCATAATTCACTTGCATTTAAATTAAAATTCAACATTTATATGAATATAGATTTAAATATAAGAACAAAAAAAATTAAAACATTTAAATTAAATTTCAAAATATAAACCCATCGGCATCGGCAACGGGGAGAGAGGAGATGTGCTTACCTTCGTCGGAGACCACAACGCCGACGAGGGGAGGGGTCAGTCCAGTCGGCGGCCACCGGTGGCGTCGAAGAACGAAGCTGGCAGATCTGTCAACGGAGAAGAAGCAGCTGCGGAAGGGAGAGGAGCACGTGCGGATACGCCAGTCGCCGGAGAAGAAGATACGCCAGTCGCTGAAGAAACCAAAGGAAACGAAGGCAAGTGCGGCGAAGGGAGGAAGGAGAGAAGTATGCGCGGGGGAGAGGAAAAAAAGAGAGGGGTAGGTTTTAAGTGACTGACGTTTTTACCGACCCCAATATTCGGTCGGTAAATAACCATCACTTAAGTTTTACGACCGAATGCTGGTCGGTCGCTACTTTTCACCTGTCAGTCAACTTCTTCGACCAAACCATTTGTTCGGTCGGTATTTCCAACGGTTTTCAATACCGTCGGTATTGATCGGTCGCAAATCATAAATTTCCTTGTAGTGTAACATTGATGGAAGACGAGAGACAAGTTAAATAGAGGACATATCATTATTGATATTACATAAGTTCTTACTTTTATAGTTAGAATAATTGTACACATTATACCTATTATTAGTCGAATATGGATGAACTTTTGTGTATAATTTGTATTTTTTTGAAACAATTGAATATAATTTTTGTTGTGTGTATAATCTTGAATAATCTAAAAAACTAGCAGTTTTGACATGTAAATAAATATTATAATGCAAGTAAAAGTTAATTTATTATAGTTAGGAAGGATTCGAAACCCTAACATAGCATAATGATATTATAGCTCCAAAGAGAATGGAAGCTAAAGGTTTGTCTTCAATCAAAGTTAGAATTCTGATGAAGCTCTTGCATTCCCATATAATATGTATATTGTTAGGGGAGGATGAGTTAGAGAAGTGATGAAACACGGAAGACAATGACTAGGAGGAGACAAAAAGAATAAGCAACAATGTAGTAAAAGAGTGAGATAGCTAAAGTAAAAGTTGGTTTTGATGAAATTAGAGTGTTAAACATGTGTAGTACAATTAATGGTTAAATATAATAGGTCAGAAAGTAGTGAAAAACGATGTAACAAAAAAAACAAAATTTTCAACAAATAACGAATATATTCTCTCTATACTTTCTTCTCCATTATTTCTACTGCTAGTTCTTCTTGAATTACTCAATACAATTAGGGTTTCTAATAATCACGTATCAAATTGGTATCAGAATTCACAAATCATCAGAAATGCCAAAAGGCACATGCTCTAATAATTTGAAGCAGATGGAGGAAAAATAAACGTTACAAATATAAGGCTCTTTACTTTCTTCTCTCTTGTTTTTACTATTAGTTCTTCTTGAATTACTCAATACAATTAGGGTTTCCAATAATCATGTATCAAATTAATATCAGAACTCACGAATCATCAAAAATTCCAGAAGGCATATGCTCCCATAATTTAAAGTAGATAAAGGAAAATATGAAGTTAAATGGAGTTATGGTGTGAAAAAAGATTATACAAATTTAAAGACTAAATGATGCATATGATGAAGAAAGGCAACTAGAAGGATCAGGAGGATAATGGGGGTGATCGGAGAGCATTAGAAGTTGAAAGTGGAGGAATCTATGGTAATTACTAGTATTCTCTACGAAGATAGATTTTCCAGTATTCAAGGGTGAATGATTGAGGAATTGAGTATACAAATGTGAACAATTTTTTTATTTAAATAAACCCCTCCTAAAATGAAGGTTAGAATGGCAACCATGTGTTTAAAAGGAGAAGCATTAGTGTGGTATCAATTATACCTAAGGAATAGATTAACAGTTAAGGAACCAAGTTAAGGGGAATGTTTATTGGCTTTGGAGTAGAGGATTGGGGACAATTTGTTTGAATATCCTATTGAAGATTTGAAGGAGTTGAGCTAAAAATGGAATGTCAAGGATATTATGCTAAATTTGATCTTCTATCTCATAAATTGGTAACACTAGAATCCTATCTACTAAGCATGTTTTTAAAAGGCCTCAAAAACTGAGATCGACTATTCGGTTAAGATTTGGGCACCAAAAAGTTTGTAATAAACGAACAACTTAGCCAAAAAAAATATGAATTAGTAGCTCAAAGGTGGTATGAGGTTGATATGAATGGATATAGAATTTTTAAAGTGAGTATTGGTCAACAATTCAAATAAAAATGAACATAAATATTGTCATGAACTGTAGGATGAAATCATATAAAAAAAATGGTAAACAAAGATTGCAAAGGTTACTAGCAATAAAGAGCTGGAAAAAAAAACAAACAAAAGGTTTATGCTTTTGGTATGAAGAGAAGTATAGTCTTAGCCACCAATGTAAGAAAAGAATGCAAATATATATAGTTGATGTAGGAGAAGAAGAGACAGAAGATGAACAACAAGAGATGGAACAACCAACAATTTCTTTATAGGCGGTGGTCGGTACCACCTCCTCTAACTTTTAACAAATGAAGGTAATAGGACGATATAAAGGAAATATCGTTCAAATATTAGTGGGTGAGAGTAGTATACATAATTTTATGGATAGAAAATTGATGGAGGTGCTTGAGAATGGGATAAAGGAGATAGATCCATTGATGATTATGGTAGGAGGAGGATTACAACGTCAATATAATCAAAGATGTAAGGAATTCACTTGGATCGTGAGTTGGCAGGAATTTACTATAATGCACTGGTTATTGATATTGGAGGTATTGATATGGTGTAAGGAGTGCAATGGTTTTCTACTCTCAATGATATAGTGTGTAATTACAACACTAATGTAATGAGATTTAATTGGAAAGGCAAATTAGTTGAGTTAAAGAGTTGAGGGAAAGAAAAAATTACTAAAGTTAAAGGAGGAAATGTGAAAAATGATTGAAAGGAAATGAAGTGATTTGTCAATTCTTATTATTGTTATTGTATGAGCACATGCAAATACCAACTCAGCATTAGTTTGTTAGGTTGTTCAGAGTTAATTTCACGTTTGTTAGAAGTTTGTTATTTTATTCTTTCTTGTGGATATGAGCTGTATATATCTCTCCTCTGTACATACCAACAGAGAACATAATAATAATACGAAGTACATAAAATTCTCTCTGCATATTCCTCTCTACTGCTTGTTGTTCTATGCTAAAACAGATTTGAAATATTGAAAACATTAAACAATGACATGGTATCAGAGCTACCAATTTTTGTGAGTACTTGTTTTGATCAAATCAATTCGTTTATTTTTTGAAGAATCTGATTTCATTTTAGCTCTTCTTATTTTTTGATGCATTGATTTGCTTCATCAATCATTTAGCGTACATTACACCTTTCAATCAAAATTCTATTGTAATTTTTGCTCTGCCTCTACACTGTTAGCTAATATTACTCATAGATTCCATATTTTGTTGATTCAACTAAAATGATGTCTACTGAAACAAATTCTGGTATACCTGTGACTTCGATTACTCTTGATCCTTCTCATGCATTTTACTCGTCAATTGATGATCATTTTGACTATAAGCTTTCAACTAAGATTCTTACTGGAGAAAATTATGGGAATTGGAAGAAGTCATGTGAGATTTCTCTTCTAACGAGGAACAAATTGGGTTTTCTCGATGGAACATATACTAAACCTGATTCTGACTCTCTTATGTTCCCTTATTGGACTCGTTGCAATAGTATGGTGATATCACGATTATTAAGGTATATCATTGAAGACATTTCCGACGATCTTTTGTATTGTTCAACTGCAAAGCAAGTTTGGGATGAATTGGCACAAAGATATAAGAATAGTGAAGGAACGAGAATTTTTGAGTTGCAGCAAAGTATATAACAGCATGTAGGCAGGATAATATTTCTATTTCTGAATACTACACTAAACTCAAGAAGTTATCGGTTGAATATATTAAGCTTGTCGACATTCCTACCTGCAAATGTGAGGTTGCACCAGCAATCGCAAATCTCTTATAAAATCAACAACTCATGAAATTCTTGATGGGATTGAAAAAAGATTACAAGAATGCACGAGGCACCATTTTGATGATGAAGCATTTGCCACACATAAATGAGGCATATAATCTGATCTTGCATTAGGAAAGGCATAACAATATTTAACCAATCTCTAAAACCTTACCTTTAAGTCCTCAGCGTTGATAAGCCAACAGAGAGCTTATGAATCTAGCCAACAGAAGTGTTTTGATCCCTTAGCCCTAATGACTCAATAAAAAAGTACTGGAGGTCATTACAAGCAGGTTTTTCAAGGAGGTCCTTCCAGGTTCCAAACTTCAGAAAGAAAGGGAAATGTGTCTTGCAACTATTGCAAGAAACCAGGCCATACCATTGATAAATGTAATAAGCTAAAGAACAAAAACAAACGAGTTGCTACTACTGCTCAGACCGTGGAATCATTTTCAAGTTCTAAAAATGTTAATCTTCAAGACTCACCAAGTTCCAATCAGATCTCCCCGGTGATCTCTACAACCAACTATTGGATCTCCTCAACAAACACAAGCCCGAATTTACTGGTTCTGAGAAATGTGACGTTTTTACCGCCATGTTAGCAGGTACTAATTCTTGTTTCTTGACTTCGAAGCTTAATCAAGTTTGGATCATTGATAGTGGAGCTAGTGATCGCATTACCCCTCATTTGAATTTTTTCACTACATATTCTCCTGTTACTCATCCTTGTTACATGACTATTCTTAATGACACTAAAGCAAGAGTTAACATATTGGAGATGTCAGGTTAAGAGACGATTTACTTCTTCTAAATGTGTTTCATGTGCTAGATATTCAGTTCATCCTACTTTCAGCCAGCAAACTCACTAAACAACTTGCATCTAACCTCATCTTTATCCAAACTTCTTGCTATGCTTAAGACCCTTTGATGAACACGTTGCTGGACCTTAGTAAAGAGTAAAGAGGTCTTGCACATATACTGATTCTACTCGCCCTCATGTTGCTACTGTTCATTCTAATAAATATGTTGATAGAACCAACCGTAGCCTTTGTAATTCTATTAGTACTGTTCATAATACTATTGATTTGTGGCATTATAAAATGGGTCATATGCCTTATTTTATTATGAAACATATAGCATGTATGCCTACTCTTTCTAAATCAAATAAAATTTGTCAAGTTTGTCCTCAAACACGATAGTGTAGAAGTTCTTTTCCCTCTAGTTCATCTCTTACTTCTCATGTTTTTGACATGTTACATATTGATATTTAAGTCCTTTTCATACTCCCACTTATAATAGATAGAAGTATTTCTTGACTGTTGTGGATGATAACTCTAGGTTTACCTAGACTTTTCCTCTTTCTCATAAAAGTGATGCTTTCCCCACTCTAAAAACTTTTCTTTTGTATATTGACAATCATTTTCAAGTTCATATCAAAGTGATTATATCCGATAATGCTTTAGAGCTCACAGAAGGAGATGCTCCTGTTTATTTTGTTCAAAATGGAATTATTCACCAAACTTCTTGTGTTGGAACACATCAACATAATGATAGAGTTGAGCGGAAGCATAAACATCTTCCAGAAATAGCCCGAGCCTTATATTTTCAATCAAATCTCCCTTTGCAATTTTCTGGGGATTGCATTCTCACTGCCACCTACCTTATAAACATAATGCCTCTTTTAGTTTTACATTTTCAGACACCTTATGAACGACTCCACAAAACCAAACCTACTAATTCTTACCTTAAATCCTTTGGTAGTTTGTGTTTTGCATCCACTTTAAAACTTCATTGAACTAAATTTGACCCCAGAGTTGGACCATGCATTTTTATTAGTTACCCACCTAGTAAAAAAGGTTACAAATTTGACAATTTCAAGACTAAAAAAGTCCTTATCAGCACAGATGTCATTTTCCATGAGCACTTCTTTCCATACAAACATTTTCACTTCCCTATCTTCAACCTCGCCTACTTCACCTTTACCTAACTCCATTTTTCTTAATCTTGAGTCTCCATCTCATATACAACTTCCCATTTCCACCAATACTGAGCTCCCTACTTCCGTCTCCTCTACTTTTCCTTCTGATAGTCCCTTTCCTCCGCCTACTCGGTGATCCGCTAGAATCACGAAACCACCTGCTTACCTTCTCGACTACATCTATCATTTTCCTTTAGAAGCTTCAAACCTAGCTGCTTCTTCAACCTTGACCTTCACTACTCCTTCTATTATTTGTTGGTGCAATTTGGTTCAACTTGATTCTCTGTCTATTGCTTTTCATTCTTTTTTCACTACATATACAGAACCCACCTCTTATAAAGAAGCTTCTCAAGATCCAAATTGGGTGTTAGTTATGAACAAAGAAATAGATGCTTTACATGATAACAATACGTGGTAGATCACTGATCTTCCTCCTCGAAAGAAGGTTATTTCTAGCAAATGGGTGTACAAAGAAAAGCTCAGAGCTGATGGTACACTTAAACGCTATAAGGCCAGGTTAGTAGTCAGAGGTGATATTCAAAAAGAGTAGGTCGATTACCATGAAACATTTTCTCCTGTTATTAAAGTATCTACTATTAGAGCTGTTATTGTTGTGGCATCCTTTAGAGCTTGGAAATTTTTTTACTAGATGTGAATAATGCTTTTTTATATGGAGATTTGGATTAAGACATATATATGCAAATGCCCAAAGGCATTCCTAACCCACTCAACAAAGTGTGTAAGCTTCAGAAATCTCTTTATAGCTTTAAACAAGCCTCACAGCAGTGGTTTGCCAAATTGATGATCTTTCTCAAGCTATTGGGTTATACATACTCTAAAAATGATTATTATCTATTTTTTAAACGCACTGTTAATCATCTCACTATTGTTGTTGTCTATGTCAATGACATTTTAGTCACTGGCTTAGAAATTACCGAGGTTCATCAACTCAAATCTCTATTAATTCTACTTTTGGCATTAAAGATTTAGGGGAGCTCTATTATTTTCTAGGCCTTGAAGATATCCCTTTGCCTATTAGAATTGTTCTAACTTAATAGACATTTGCTCTTTAACTTCTCAAAGACACTGGTTTTTTCAACAAGTCTGTTGTCTCCACGCCTCTTCCTGTAAATCTCAAGCTTTCCCCAGATTCTAGCGAGCCTCTTCCAAGCGCTAATCATTACAAAACAGTAATTGGGAAACTCAACTTTCCCTCTCACACTAGGCCTGACATCTCTTTTGTTATGCAAACTCTCAGTTAATTCTTGCAAGCACCTAATCAGCCTCATCTTCTCGCTCTGGAACATGTTCTCCACTATCTTAAAGTGTTGAAAAATGATTCAAAATATCTTAGATTTATTGAGGATAAATAAATCTTTTCTTTATGTTTGAATGAGTTTTAATTTAGTTGCTTTTTGTTCCTAGTCTATAGGTCATTATCTAGCCCATAGGAAGATATTTTGCTAAGTTTGTTGAGTCTGTAAAGTGCCTATAAATAGCACTGATTCTGTTGAATAAAATTATCTCTTGTAATGTTTTGTTTCTTAGCTCCTCTATTGTTCATTAGTACTCTTTTATGTCTCTTTTGTCTCTAACATTGGCATCTTTTTCCTCTATTGTTCATTAGTACTCTTTTATGTCTCTTTTGTCTCCAACATTGTGGTACCAGAGCCTCCTTTGGTCCATTGGGCAATTGAATGCAAGTAAGCTTTAGGTTCATTGGGTATGGCATAAATCCTTTTTTTGGTCCTTATAAGAGACACAAATATAGCTTTAGGAGATGGGAAACACGTGAGTGAGAGACACAAATATAGCTTTAGGAGTTGGGAAACACGTGAGTGATATATGAGATGGCAGCACTTGGGTTTTCTTCTGCTGCTGGATTTTCTTCTACACAACCACTTCTACCAATCTTCAATGGTGAGAAATATGAGTGGTGGAGTATCAAAGTCAAAACACTGCTCAAATCACAAGATTTATGGGATTTAGTGGAATACGGGTATATCAATATGTTAGAACCAGATAAAGAAACAGAGAGGAGATTGAAGGAAACTAAGAAGAGGGATGCCAAAGCACTCTTCATTCTCCAACAAGCAGTGCATGACACTATTTTTTCAAGAATTGCAGCAACAACTACATCAAAGGAAGCTTGGCCAATACTGCAGAAGGAGTTTCAAGGTGATGCAAGAGTGCTAGTGGTAAAATTACAGTCACTAAGACGAGACTTTGAAACCTTGATTATGAAAAATGATGAGTTAATAACTGATTTTTTGTCAAGGGCAATGGCAATAGTCAGTCAAATGCGCTCTTATGGTGAACAAATTTCTGATGAAACAATTGTTGCAAAAATTCTGAGGAGCTTGACACCAAAATTTGATCATGTAGTAGATGATATAGAAGAAGCTAAGGATTTGTCGATTCTTTCAGTTAATGAACTGATGGGGTTCCTTCAAGCTCACAGGTCACGAATCAATAGAACGGTTGAAAAGCATGATAAAAAGACATTTCAGATGATTGAGGAAACAATCAAACATGAAAAAAATGATCATTCAGTATGTCCTTATTGTAAAAAAAACAAACCACCCTCATTATAAATGTTGGTGGAGACCAGACATTAAATGCAACAGATGCGGTCAATTGGGACATATAGAGAAAGTTTGTAAAAATGCCTCACAAAAAGATGCCAATGTAGTAGCTATGGTCCACCTTCAAGGAAATGATGTGTTATTCTAGCATATGATGCCTACATCCATATCGGAATATGCCTCATGACAAATATGATTATGCCTATGACCATGCAAACAACCATGTTTATGTTTATGCAGAAGAGATCTCTACAACCATGCCTATACCAATGCCTACATTGATCACGACATTTTGAATCAACAGGGAGTGTTGAAAAATGATTCAAAATATCTTAGATTTATTGAGGATAAATAAGTCTTTTCTTTATGTTTGAATGAGTCTTAATTTAGTTGCCTTTTGTTCCTAGTCTATAGGTCATTATCTAGTCCATAGGAAGATATTTTGCTGAGTTTTTTGAGTCTGTAAAGTGCCTATAAATAACACTGATTTTATTGAATAAAATTATCTCTTGCAGTGTTTTGTTTCGTAGTTCCTCTATTGTTCATTAGTACTCTTTTATGTCTCTTTTGTCTCCAACATAAAGGCACCATTCACCAAAGTATTCTTCTGAGAGTAGCAGATCGATTACATCTCCAAGCCTTTAGTGACTCAGATTGGGCTGCTTGTCCAACTACTAGAAAGTTAGTCACGGGATCACGGGATCATTGGTCTTACTTGGTAATTCTCCCATTAATTAGAAATAAAAAAGTAGAGCATTGTTTTTAGGTCATCTGCGGAAGCAGAATATAGAGTCGTGGCTCGTGTAACTTCCAAAATTACTTGGCTTATGTAGTTATTAACAGAATTAGGGGTCCTAAATTTAAAACATGTTGCTTTGCATTGTGACAATCAATTAATTAGCTCTTCACGTCGCCAAAATTCCATTTTTTTCACGAAAGGATCAAACACAATGAGTTGGATTGTCATTTTACTAAGAAAAAGGTTATTAAAGACCTTATTCACTTAATTTATTTACCAACCAAACAACAACTTGCCGACATCTTAACCTAGGCATTGTCCACTCCTCAGCACAAGGATCTCATTCACAAGCTAGGAATGTTTGATTATCAACATTCCTCAGCTTGTGGGGGGAGGGGGGGTGTCGTAGGAGGCCATGCAAATACCAACTCAGCATTAGTCTGTTAGGTTGTCAGTTAGTTTCACATTTTTTAGAAGTTTGTTATTTTATTCTTTCTTATACATAAGAGTTGTATATATCTCTCCTCTGTACATACCAATAAAGAATAGAATAATAATATGAAGTGTACAAAATTCTCTCTGCATGTTCTTCTCTTCTCTACTGCTTGTTGTTCTCTGCTGAAACATATCTAAAATAGTGAAAACATTAAATAATGACAATTGCCGCTAAATTCATAAAGTAAATAGGAAATAAATCATAAATAAATCTTAGTACGATGTGTATAAGTTAGCCAAGCACATTGCTAGAGCAATAGAAAGAGGAGTTATATCAGATATTGCTAGAATATGATCATTTTTTTTAAAGAATCCACAAGACTGCCACTTATTAGAGAACATGATCACAGAACCCAATTGAAAGATGGAGTAGAGGCAATGAACTTAAGGCCTTACATATATGCTAGAGTGCATAAATAAGTTATTTAAGAGTTGGTGGAAGAGATGCTTAAGCAAGGAATCATCCAAGAAAGTGTATGTTCTTTTACTTCTTCTATTATTTTGGTTAACAAGAAGGATGGTATGTTGAGATTTTAAGTGGATTATATCCTTGAATAAATGCATAAATTCTAATACCTTGATTGACGTTTTGTTAGATAAACTTAGTGAAACTAAATACTTTACGAAATTGGATTTAAGGGTTGAACGAATATTATCAAATTCAAATGAATCTTAATGATATTCACAAAACAACATTCAAAACTCATCAAGATTACTATCAATTTTTGGTGATGCCATTTAGATTGATGAATGCTCGAGCAACTTTTCAGAATTTGATGAATGCAATTTTCAAGAATTATTTGAGTAAACCATCGTTAGTTTTCTTTAATAATACATTAGTACAAAATAAAGAATGGGAACAACATATGATTCATTTAAAGGAGGGTATTGAATCGCATAATGGAGACTTGTTTACGTTATATGACTAGTAATTTCCCTCATCAATGACATTGCTGGTTATCTTTGGTAGAATGGTAGGTAGACTTATCATTTGCATATACCATATCGAGCTAGAAATTCAAGTAAGGATGATAATGAGCTGACTCATGGGCCTAGATTCATATGTTTTTAATGGATCAATCTATGAGTCAGGCTCAAGCTCAGGCTTAGATCCAGACCAATTCGAGACTCAACTATTCTAAGTAAAGAGTTAGGTCTCGGGTAGACCCAGAGCTAAGAAGCCCAAGCTTGAATTCGTTTAAATAAATATTATTTTATACTTTTAATATTGAAAATAATTATTTAAAAAAATTGGCATAGCCAACCATTGTCATCCCTAAATTGAGTGTTATATGCTGATTAGGTTATGAGGGAGAAGCAGCCATTAAACTGATCCAATTTCCTATGAAACATACTCATAATCGAACGAAGCAGATTGTTGACAAACGCAGAACAGATAGACAATTTCAACCTGGTGATTTAGTTTATGTAAAGTTGCAACCATATTGCCAGCATACTCTTTGGAATCAAAATAACCAAAAGCTGGGATCTATTGAAATAGCTCAACATATTGGCACGGTTGCTTATCGTTTGTAACTACCAGAGACAACTCGGATGCGTCCTAGTTTCTATGTTTTCAACTCAAGAAACATGTTGTTCCATTCACACGAGTAACCAGACTCCCATCCATCCGTATTGAAGTACCCAATAGCAGTGTTGGACAGACAATTGTTCAATCGGGGGAAAAAAAAAAAAAACCTGCTATGCAACTTTTGATTCAATGGTCACTAGATAACGCAGAACACTGTTCTTGAGAGTATTCGTATGTTGTGGTCAACGTCATCAAAGTGGAAGGTATTGTTATGGGAGGATGAGTTAGAGAAGTGATGAAAGGAGGAAGACGATGAACAAGAGGAGATTAAATCAGAATGCACAACACGTGTAATACAATGAATGGTTGAATGTAACAAAGTAAGAAGGTAGTTAAAGACAAGCAAGAAGGTAGTTTAAGACTATGTAAGAAGGTAGTTAAAGACAAGCAAGAAGGTAGTTTAAGACTATGTATCAGGAAAAAACGAATTTTTCAACCACTAACAAATATCTTTTCTTCTTGAATTACTCAATACAATTAGGGTTTCCAATAATTACTTATCATTAGATTGATATCTGTCAGACCCTTGTGCCCATATTGTCAATCTTCATTTATGGGTGATTTTGAAACCAAGAACCGGGAGATGCAGTTCCACTTGACTTTGAAACTTCAGTGTCAGCTTGATATGACGTTTCCATATACTTGAGATTAGAAATCTTAACTTGGAAATGTTGCTCTGCTTTGAGTGTCTTCAACTTTGATTTGGAAGATGGTGCATAGAATTTCTAGATAAGAAATTGGAAAAGAAAAGTGTAAGTGGTAGAGTTGGTAGAAAGTTGAAAGCGCTTTTCTCTTCATTGTCTGTTCTTCAAACACTGAATAGGAATTTGTGACGATTCAAGTTTTAATACGGGGAAAACCAATATCAGATTCAGATTCAGATGCTATTATTCTTGTTTTATTCAATCGATGAATATAAGATTACTGACATGTTACATAACTAGCGGAGAAAGGAATAGAGATTCTGGGAAACAAGTATTTCATTCCATCATCTGACATATCCCCTCCAAGAATCATTCTCATTATGTACGGAATTGTCTCAGTAGCTCCTTTCCTTTACCGCTGAAAACCATACTTCTTTTAGCAATACAAAATACAGAATTCACTTCAATAAAGAAAATCCATAAAGACTTCTGCGGGAGTACCAACAAATCAATGGATGTTTCAATGGTTTAAATCTGCATTAATCCTTCAAAAACTTCCATGGCAGAAGCTGGCAAACCCAGAAGCAAATTTATGCTTTTCCTCTCTTTACCATGAGACAGGAATAGAACTACTTCCTTCTCAGGCAAAGCCACAGGCCCTGATGAAATAGGTTCTCCCCATCCAAAGTCTGTGATGTGGAAGGACAACTTAGACCAAGTTGTGATCAAAAGAGTTGCAGCAAGAGAAGGCCTAGCTCTTGTGACCTCAAAATAATCAATGGCTGATCTCATGTAATCGTCATTAACCATTTTAACTGCATCATGAACTAGGCCTACTGCAAAGGACAGTGAATTCTCTAGTATCTCTCCTGCTTTGCACACAGCATTTGCGAGGACAATTCCATTACCGCAATATCCTTCTGGTAATGGTGGCACAAATTTAGCCCTTCCATCTACTGCAAACAGCAGTTTTGTCTGTTGATCAGGCACCATTCTTAGAGCTTGACATCTAGCTCTCCAGACAAAGGCTGAAAGAGCCTCAAATGTTGTGCACTTGGTTAAAACTCCATCTTCTATGGCCTTTCTCTTGAGCTTTTCAAGCTTCTCAGGATCAAAACAGAAGGCCCTGTACTGCATTTCTTCTTCATAAAGCTTGCTTGTTTTTGATATGTCCTCAATCTGCGCGAACTCATGGTGTGGAAACTCTATCTGAGGCGGGTTACGGACTTTCAGTAAGTTTCTATCCAGGAACGGAGGGACTGTCAGCGGCAAGCCCCTGGCAGTTTCGCCCCAGGAGTTTACAAATTCCATGGCACCGATTCCATCGAACATACAGTGGTTCATGCACAAGCCAAGAACAAATCCTCCGAATTTGAATTTCGTTACCTGTAAAGCAAGATTAAATTTTGACGAAATCCCAGATAGAAAATCCAGTCTTGCGAACTATATATGCTCTACCATACGAAACACATGTACTTGTCCTCAGAACTCTGTTGAAATTAACAGTATCTGTGAAACGAAAATGCCATGTTGGACCTGATACTATTGCTCTATCCTTACATGTGTGATCGACCAAGTTCATATCTGCTAAAAATGAAGCTTTATATTGAATAGAAAGCAAGAAATGGCATAGTCTTTCCTGTTCTTAAAAACAGACTTCTGGCATTCAACTATGATCATTCTATTCAGGTTAAAAGAATTGAAAAAGAAACTTGCCAAATACCATAAGAACTGAAAAGAATATCTGTTTCTGTTGCATAGTTTTAAACCATTCTTCCTATTGTTTTAAATTATCACAAACTTGTTCCAATGTATACCGCGAATGATTGCAATTTTCTAAGAAACCAATTTCAAAATAGACCTGTTTAGAGTTGAACTAGACCTGCTTAGAGTCGATATAACCCAAGTCATCAACATCAATACGATTGAGAATCAGTGCCACAGAATTCGCATACCTGAGCCACCAGAGGAGGAATCTGCAGTATGTTTTGAGCACCAGGGATGTCGTAAACCAATTTCCCAAGTGTCGCAGGGTCAGGTTTTGTTAAGTCTCCTAATTGTTCTATTGTACAATCAGCTTCAGCTTCCACAAACACTGCACCCTCTCCAGTGCAATCAACTATAAGCTTCCCTTCTGTGCTAATTGTTAACCGACCTGCAAGTGGATAATAATGAACAAGAACTTTTGACAACGCATTCTTGATAACATCCACAGCATCCTCATTTCCTTTGTCATCAGCTTTGAAGCAGTAAATGGTTCTAACTATCACCGCAATGTTTTGGTCAAGGTTCGAGAGGAAATAAAGACCCTTTTCTGTCTCCTCTGCAGGAGTCACAAGAGTTGGTTCTTCTTGCCTAACTGTAAGTTGCAAGGCCTTACTGCTTTCAGGTGCCATTGGAAAGTTAAAGACACTAATTGAATCCTGCCCACAAAGGAAAGAGTTATTTTGGGAAAATAACAAATGATGCTATTGGCAGAGAAATAAAGTGACAATAATTCGCAGGAAGCACACCTTCAAGCACAGCAATATAGAATTGCAGACAAATGAGCAGCAGAGAAACTAAGATCCTTGGTACAGATTTTGAGAAAAGTAAGTGAAGTTATATAGGAAGAGATAGGCCAGTAATTGGACAACCGTGAGTTTTGGTTAACAAAATGCTACAAACATGACAGTGACAGGTGGAGAGTACTGTTTGAAACAATCATACGTAAGGTTGTTTTAATGGAGGAACGTATCCAAAATCAGAAGAGAAAACAGATTCTTTTCGTTTACCCTTTGATTTGAACATTTTGTCTTCTCTGCAATATCAACAGAAGGTGTCATATGGGTTGGGGTAGGCTACTGGCCGAAGAACCAAAACATTACCTGCAGCCAGCAATTCCTGAAAGTAGTGTGGAGCAAATCTAATATTAGTTGGTAGGGTTGGCGTCCAAATTTTGATTACTTGATGTTTTTCTATCATAATCTTTCTTAAACAATAATTGCTTTTGGTCCATGCCCTCTTCAATTATAGATTAAGGCATAGTTGATCCCCTCTTAGCTACAGTCCAATACAAATTATTTTTCTGAGGCCGAAAGTTAGTAAGTTACTTAGGGGCAAGATGTTTACTACAAAATGGTATACAAGAAACCAACTTTTCCTACAGTTTTTGTTTATCCTGTATCTATATCTTGTGCAAAGTAGGAAGTGAATTTAATAATATATATACTGCCCTGCTAGTTAAAACTTCTTCACCTTACTTTAAGTGATAGTCTGATCAAAATCTGTGCAGGGATTTCTCACAAAGATGGATCATTTATAATTTCTGTTCCATTATTCCGAGTCCAAAAGCTTGTGTTTTATCTTACAACTAGATAAAAAAAATATCTTCCTAACATATGACACTACACTTTTGATTGGAGACGCATGTCTAGAAAGCCTAACTCTTTTTTCTTGTGCACCACAATTTAGCTGTAATTAAGGAACTGTAGCAGCAAACTTAGGCAGGAAATTTAATAAGGATATAGTCAGCTGTAATTAAGGAACTGTAGCAGCAAACTTAGGCAGGAAATTTAATAAGGATATAGTTGACTCAAGGATCGAAACTTGTAAAGTCTTATGAATTAACATAAAACTTTTCCTCAGTCGAATGCAGTCAGAGTATTGCTCATTGAGTAGGTAGACAACCTCAACAGCCAGAGATGGGCAAATTACCAAGTGCGACACAGCCTGCCCTCCCACGTAATGCTTTACGCCAAAGGTACGCCGTCTACAAGCAACGTAAGCTACTATCTTTACATTAGATATTTCTGCTGTGAACCAATGAAATTAGAACTTTGAAGCCTTAAAAGTAGTTGCGAACAAAGATTTACACATAATGTTGAATCAAGAAAATTGATTTCTACTCATTTGTTAAAAAAGGCAGTCAACAATTACATCTAAAAGGGCTAACAAAAGGGGTGGCGGAACTGCATAAATATCTACTTAAGGTCAGGTAAGTAAGCACTTGATTTGAGGACTAGTATGGTACAAACAAACTCAGTTGTGTGATTCTTTCTTTCTTTTTTAAATCTGGAAACCGTCATTAGATCCAAATGGCGATCCTGGTATATCATCAACAGGTACAGTGTTGATACACTCCAGGGAGATCCTGTCTGCATAGTACACCACAATTCATGTATAAGGCTCAAAAGTAAACTTCTGATTGAGATTGATTACGCATCATCATCTCCATCACCATCCTTGTCTGCATCATCATCAGCCTCAGCGTTCTCTTCAGCTTCTTCCCCTTCATCATCTTCATCGGACATGTTATTTATCACCTCTGTGATTATATCTTTAACCTCTGCTTTTCTATGCATTAGGTCCACACTGAAGTGTGTACCTAAACAAGAATATACAAGTATGATTAGTGAACATGAATCAAACCACAAGTGTTGTGTGCCATAGAAAAAAGATAAGCCATTAAACATACCAAGTTGTCTGAGAATATCGGATAAAGTTGCCTGCAGATTGATAGAAAAATAATTTAGAAATAATGGAATTATACCAAACCTTGAGCATTGATCCAAACCATGCAACATGCACTTACAGTATTGAAATCTACTTCCTTCAGAATATCCACAACAACAGCATGCATCTCCTCTCTGGTGGGTTCTGTCTTGGACTTCTTGCTAGATTTGGCTTTGCCTTATTTTACCACATTGGAACACAGAAGACATAATCATATGATCAATATGCATTGCATGATTGATAATGTAATGAATACAAAGACAAGATGCTTTAAGGTAGAAAATTTAACTACACTTCTTAAAAACTAGAATGAAAAACTAATACACTACATGAGACCATCACCACCAGTCAATGACTAATCTTTGTTGAAGACTGCAACAGGAAAAACTATATCCAAACTCAAGGAAAACCATAATCACATGAACCACATTATTTTCTAAGAAAAAAAACACTATAATCCAAACTTATTCCCTGTTAGATGTTGCAAACAACCTCATGTGAAAAACTCTGGATTGAATTTTTATTAGTACAATAAGTGCACTGACTGGCTTTAATGCCTGCAATCAAGCACTAAGAAAACCACCACTTTCTTGAGGCTTGAATACACCTTGTTCTCCAGTTCAAGCATCCTTTTATTGGAATTCAACTTTCCATTTTACCAATTTTGGTACTACCAAGTATTTCTTTCCCAACTTTATAAAAACTAAAGTGTTGACTAACAGATAATCAACAAAATGTCAAAAGGTTTAAAAAAAGCAAGTATAGAAAAAAGAAAATAGGTTAAAGCTATAAACATTAGACAAACAAAGCCCTAATCCGGTTTATCAAACACAAAGCACTAGAACATCTGCAAAAAGAGAATGAGAAGAATTCACCTTGATCTTTCACAGAACCCCTTGCTGGTGACTTGCCTGAATCTTTCTTGCCAGCTGCTTTGTCCTTGGTGGAGGCACTCTGTTCTTTAGTTCTTTCCTTTTCAACCTTCTGCTTCTTAGATGAAGACCCCTTTGGCTTAGAAACAGATCCAGAAGTTCCGTCAGTATCTTTAACTCTTCGTTTTGATGATGAGCCAGAAGACATTTTGGTAGATTTTGAAGAACTTTTAACGGGCTTCGCAGGGGTGTTCTTCGCAGTTGTAGATTTGTCCTTTCTTTTAACAACTGAACTCTCCTCAGTTTTCCCTGCTTTAGTCTTCTTGGTAGACATTTGCTCCTTTGGTTGATTTTTCTCTTCCTCTGATTTGCCATCCTCATGATCACTCCCATCTTTTTCAGACAAATCATTGCCATCCTCATCTTCATCCTCATCTTTAGCATCGGGAGATTCAACTTTATCTTCATCCTCACCCTTTGACAAATTCTTTCTTTTTTCCGTGGAGGATGGGGTTGACAGTTTCTTTTTCTACATAACAGTAAGACACAAAATATATTGAAGATTCAACCCCCCAAAAAAAGACTTACAACATCAATGATCCAATATCTAAAGATAGTTGTAATAAAATCAAATGATTATCATTAAGAGTAATCCCTACAAAGTAAAAAATAACAGCATAACTGGACAGCAACAATAAAATGAAAAATACAAAAAAAAGAAAAATAAATACTATGAGAACCTTCTTAATTAATTCAGAGCAAACATAAACTCACACAATTCTAAGATGTAGTTGGAAATTTAACGCACAGTCACAATAATGCAACAATAATTCAGATTTCAAGAATCCTGAGGAAAACCATGGATAAGAAATGTCAAAAATACAAACATAAGGACTTCTATCCATAACACAGTATCTTCTCCCCAAAAATTTTCTTGTTCGTTTAGAATGCCGTAAGAAACATCAAGTTTAAACACCTAGCATAAACATAGGAAAGCACCTTTCTCCAAACACCAACATGTCATTATATTAAGAAAAAACTACAGTTTCAGAGTTAAAAAATCTGGTTCACGTGCATTCCAAACATAACCCTACATAATTTACTAACAAAATAAAAGGCTTCACGATGCAAGGGCAATTCCACAGGACACAAACCTTGGCTGATGTAACTGATGCCTCTCCAGAAATCCCACCTTTGCCAGAAGAAACCCTTCGCTTCTTACCCTTCTGAAATCAAATTGGCATCATCTATCACTATTTTTTTAAAACCAGAAAACTGTAACACTTTGCAACTAGAAAAAAAGTTAAGAACAGGAAACCTGTTCCTTCTCAGCAAGTAAGAGGTCAGTTGTAGGATGTGGGGATTCTAAAAACTCGAATATCTTTACAGTGAGTTCTTCCTGAAAAGATATGCCAATAACAACCAATAAATTCGAGATGAAATTAGATTCTAATTATAATGAAATTGAAATATCCAGATATTTTTCACGATCCGACCTTTCTGACATTGGCTTTATTTATCGGAACATTAAGCACATCACAGAAATCCATCAATTTTTCTTTAACACACTTGTCAAGCTTTTCCTTTACTTTAGCCTTCTGTTTTTCCTGCAAAAAGTTTTGAAGACTGCATTAAGAATTACTTTTAGCACCAGCAATAGTTAATGCATAAGTTGATAGTCGTGCAAATCAGCAAAGTTCAAGTAAGCATAATTCATGGACATAAATCACATGCATAAACAGGAAGATTTAAAAAATGAATAATTTTCAGCACTTAGTTGAAGACCTCATTCTCAGCCCAAACAAAGCCTGAAAACTGGCCTATGTTCCTCTTCAGATTGTGCACCTGCCAAAAGAACAATAGTTGAAAATCAAAGAGGAAAGCAACAAATAAATGAGGTTCAGAGTAAAAGGAATATAAAAAAAATGAGATACAGAGAAAAAAGTCAAGGGTAACCATTCAACAGATAGATCTGGTCAAGCACCTTAGCTTTCTTTCCAAAGAGTATTGTATGAAGCATTTGCAGATTGTCATCAGGTTTTCTCTTGGACAACTTGAAAGCCACTGAAACAGTTCACAATATCAGACAAAAAATAAAGCCAGTCTGCTGTCACAACAAAGTCATAATAAGTAAATAACAAAGAGAAAAGAAACAAATCTTTAAGTCTCTTCAACGGAGAAATGTATGAATGTATGCTTCATGCCAAGAGATAATATGAAATCTTCATGTCAACTGTGTTTACCCTAGGTTTACAAAAGATTATTCATCTTCCACATCTCCTAGCAGTTGTATCATTACCAATAAGATACAAAAGTATAAACAAGAGAGTATAAAGCAGGTTGAACTAAAAGTAAACCAATATACTATATCTAGCTCAGAATGATAAGGGGCTCAATTCTTTCATTTGGCAAGATGAAAACCTTGAATAAATCAGGAGGTTCATGAAAGTGGAAATTAAAGGTAGAAACAGGAAAAGCTCTTCCCCAATGTCCATCATATCATATACGATAAAAAAATGACAGCAACAAATTTTACAAGCCTGCATCAAGAATCACCCACGGTGATGCTATAAAGTGAACTTTTAATACATTCATTTCAGACGCAAACAAGAGGATTTCTTTCCTCCAATTAAGATTAAACTAGACATTTCAATCAGTTTCAGGACAAACAATTTAAAGAAACTCAAGAAAGCAAGAGAAAAGTACCATTTGGGATGTCCTTCAAAGGCGCGCCAGTTCCCTGAAATAACAAAAAACTTGAAAATTACGACAACTACTCCAAAATTCAACACCTAAATTCCATAAAAATACAACAAAGAAGCAGTAGGCTAGACGGAGCTGACCTTCTGAATAGACAAGGGCTTAGTAGCGGATCTCCCGGCCTGAGGCGAGGAGTAGCGCTCCACCGTCTTTCTTTCCCTAGTAGGCCTCTCGCTGCTCGGCGTAACCGCCTCTTTAGCTTTGCCTTTTTCATTCTCTCCCTCCTCCTCCTCTTCCTCCTCCTCCTCGTTCATTTCCTTCTCTTTCACTTGCTCAGTCTCAACCTCAACATCTTTCTTATCCGAGGAAGCTTCTAGAGTCTTCTTCTCTTCTTCTTTTTCTTCTTCTTCAGGCTTCACTTCCTCTTTCTCTTTCTCTTTCTCTTCCACAGGAACTGCTGCTTCCTCCTCTGGTTTCTTTTCCTCTAGGGTTTCGCTTGCCATGGACCACGCGACCAAATCGAGAAGAAACCAAACAACAAGTATTGATAATCAATGAAACCCTTAATTCGGAGAAACCAAATAAATGCTAGGGATCAGGGACACTGAATTTGATTCAGATTGGGGATTTTTGGAGGAAAAAAGGGCGGGGGTTCAAAATTTTCCTTTCCCAAATAGAGAGCGGGCTTTAGCGGTTTATTTGGACCACCCTCAAAGACACCGAGCTCAAGGTCCTTCTTTGCTCCCGCTTGTATTCAATATTTTTTTCTCTATACGACAACGTAGCACTGCAGAATCTAATTGGCCGGTCACGTAAGCGTACTCTTACTTAGATGGCCAGTCACGTGAGATACTTAGACCCTATAATCCGCTCCACGCAAGTAAAGTCTTAAACTACTCGGCTTAGATTGGAGATGGAGAATCCGAATCCAGTTCCGACCCGACCCTGTGAACCAGAACTCGACCTCTACACCATTCCCAGCTACTCTAGTAAGTAACCTCCTCTCTCTCTCTCTTTGATTGTTTTCTCAGAAAATAGTTTCTCTCGGAAAAATATTCTATTATTTTGTTTATGATATTTGGTTCTTTTAGGTTGGTTTACATGGGACGACATACACGAGACGGAGAGGAGCGCATTGAAAGATTTCTTCGACGGGAGGTCCATAACGAGAACTCCCAAAGTCTACAAAGAATACAGAGATTTCATCATCAACAAGTTCCGCGAAGATTCTTCTAGAAGGCTCACGTTCACGGAGATTCGGAAGTCGTTAATTGGAGACGTTAACTTGATCCACAAGGTGTTTCGCTTCTTGGAGAAGTGGGGACTTATTAACTTCGGCGTAGTTTCGTCTCGGGATGATGACCCGGACAGCGACGAGGCGGGAAACGTTAGGGTTGAAGACGGGGCTCCGAATGGGGTCCGAGTCGTGGCCACCCCGAATTCTTTGAAGCCTATCTGGGTGCCCCGCCGACATGTCGGCGACGTTGTTGACAATGGAGTGAAGTTGCCGCCATTGGCTTCTTATTCGGATGTGTATAGTGACTTGGCAAAGCCAAAGAGGTTTTTGTGTGGAAGTTGCAGTGGAAATTGTGATTCAGGCAGATACGAGCACGATAAGGTATCCTAAAAAATTAGAGCTTTTCATTGAATTATTCTGCAAATTCTTGTATTGTATTTTATTGCGTTCGTATTTCACTTATTTGGAGTATCCTAATCGTCATTCAGCAGGGTGACTATGTGATATGTGTAAAATGTTATAAAGATGGAAACTTTGGAGAGAACAAGAGTAAGGATGATTTCAAGTTTATTGACAGCAGCTCGAAGGAAGTTGTTTGGACCGAGGCCGAGATTTTGCTTCTTTTAGAGTCTGTTTTGAAGCACGGGGACAATTGGGACCTTGTTGCTCAAAGTGTCCAAACTAAGACTAAACTAGATTGCATATCTAAGCTTATTGAGCTACCATTTGGGGATTTTTTGTTGACTTCTGTGACTGGAAGGGGTAATTCCGGTGTATTGAGTGGAAAGATAAATGGGACTGAACAAGTTCCATTATCTCCTCCGGATCATCTACAGGAAGTAAAGAGTGAGGGTGAATTGCATGAGAATACGGATGAAACTGAGCAAAATGGAGATTCGGTGACTGAGGCTCATCCTTCAAAAAGACAATGTGTTGCTTCTCTTTCTGATGGTGGTAGTTCTTTGATGAAACAGGTATGATCAGTTACTTGAAGTCTAGCGGGAAGATGTTTAATGTGTCTCTTGTTCAATTTTGTTTTCATCTTAATTAGTTGAGAATCGTGTCAAGGATCTAATGCATGACTAATTTGTTGGATTAAGTGATTACTTGGCTATTGATCTGTTTTGTAGAAAGTTTAAGGGAACCTTCTGTAGTAACGGGGGTTTCTTATACTATTTTGGCTACATATGGGTTCTTCATCTCTTTTCATCAAAAGTATCATGACTCTTGTTTTTTCTTCCTATTCATACTTTCCATTTTACCATGTACTCTGTCTAATCCCCAATCTTTCTTTAGGTTGCTTTGATCTCGACCTTGGTTGATCATGATATCTCAGCTGCTGCAGCTGATGCTGCTGTTGCGGCACTTTGTAATGAAACCTCATTTCCAAGGGCTATATTTGATGGTGAAGTAGACTTCCTGACAAACAGGTTTTGTTCTTCGGATGTCCATTCTGAATTAGAGAGGTTTATATGAAATTGTCTCCTCTAATTTTAATAAGATTACTGGTTTTAACTTGTTTACCGACATGTCTTTAATTATTTATAATTTATATTTTCAGACCCTGTCCTTATGAAGATTCAGAGATGAAGGAGAGACCCGCTCATGCAGGTAATTATAGTAAATGCATTTTTGCACCTCGATCCAGGTGGTATTGAGAAACGAAATCACTGCAGTGCTGTCTACACTGGATTATGCTTGCGTGATCACTATAAATCAAGATGGAGTCATTTTTTCCCCTTTAAATGCCTTTATTTTTCCCTTTTTTGTTTTGGTTAAGATTACCTACTATGTTATTTAAATTCAGTCTCTTCATTCATCTGTATCCTTTTCAGATACTACAGAAACATCCCAAATGCAGGATGATGTACCTTTAACTTTGCGGCTTAGAGCTGCAGTAGCAACAGCTCTTGGATCAGCTGCTGCTCGTGCCAAGTTGTTGGCTGATCAGGAAGACCGAGAAATTGAGAATTTGATGGCAGTCATACTGGAGACGCAGGTAGAAGGATGTTTTTCATTTCAACCTTCATTTTATGCAACGCAGAGTTAAAATTAGATAATTTAGAAGAAGTGGCTACTAATACGTGCTCTTTTTGTGGCTGAATCATCAGTTGAAGAAACTGAAATACAAAGTAAAGCATTTTGATGATCTGGAAGTTGTAATGGAAAAGGAGTATGCCGAACTGGAGGAATTAAAAGAATCTCTAATCGATGAGCGGATAGATGTCATACAAAGAGCAATTACTTCTGGCATACCTAAATGGAGGGATTATAGTGGTGCAAAACCTTACAGTGGGAGTTAGATCATTCTACCGTTGAGAAATAGAATGTAGATCTAGCATTTATAGGGTTCTAATGTTCAACTTAAGCTTAATTTCCTGCTATTTTGAAGCAATCTGCTTACCTAAGCCTAGGATGGGTGTATTTGACACAAGTTGCTTATTACCTTGTATTAGCGAACTGCTAACAGTCCAAATTCGGTATTTAATTTGATCCTACATAGTCTTTAATTTTAAGGACTTCAATTTTTTTTTACCATAGAAAAAACTACAAGGCACTTAACGTTCTTTACATTTATAAGACCCTACTCCCAGAGGGACAAAGCTGCTTATTTCCTTTGTTGTGAATGTGATACTGATTTTAGTATGACTATAACGTGTGGTAAAATTTTTGTTCAGAATTATGGTTTTATGTTAATTCATCATGGAACAGAAATAGCAGTCACTTTCAAGCTGGTCTTGATTCTATTTGTGTCCTTTTGTGGTTTCATCTGGAAAGATATTTGCTACTTACATTTCAAAGCTGAAGACAGTACAAGTGTCTGGATTTTTACATAGTATTTCAGTAAGTAAGATTACAGAAGTATTTCAGTAAGATTACAGAAGTCTTGCTGGAAATCGGACCAAAACTATTAGAAAAACACTCCACACCGCACATAAATATTCAATCTTGTCCAGGTCTCATCCCAGACAAATACAAAACTTGCCTTGAGACCCCGTTGCACAGGTTGCACTCAGATACTTTTCATGCAGAACTTTCTTGCATTCAGCTACGCACTGAGCAAGTGTGCATGGGTTGATTTGTATGCTAAACGCTGCCTCCACTGTTTGTGGACCCAAAGCCATGAACACAAGCACCAGAACCATAACCATCACTCCCAACTTCGCTGCTTGGCTCTTCATGTTCAAACTTCTTCTGCTTGCTTACTATACTACTCCAATCTTGTCTGGAACATGACCAAAACAGCCCCACAATTTATAGAGAGGGCATACACCTCTAGAACGATTACCGTTGATGAGCGACACATTTAAAAACAGATATCACTAGAAAAACAGCAAACCAATGTCCAATGGCCTGAGGCCCTGATGAAACAAACCATTCACATTCTAGTGGCATCTGCTTTTGCAACAATCCACCAGGAATTAGTATAAACCAATTAACGATGAGCAGATAGCCCAGACTCTGCGCTACGTGTTGGTCGTGGATTCCAATGTTCGTTTGCCAATCACCGTTTAACATTACCCTCCCACTTGCGGCTCATAAACGACATTGACGAGACGGTGATTGGGCGGTGTTTGTTAATATGCCTCTATCAAATTGCCGACAGATTGGGCGGCGGAGAGCATCGGGTCAAGATCATTGTATTCACTCAAAGGCACCAAACTCTTCGGTTAGTCATGGCGCTAAAAAAACATGGTCGTCGTTAAATTTCTTTGAAGTTTTTCATCGATAATAATTATTTTGCGAAATGCAAAACATTCTGTCTACAAAAAATAATGTAAGAGACAAAAAAGGTTTATTTACTGATTATTTTATTTAAAAATAATAATTTTAGAAGACTAATTTTAAATTTTAAAATTTTCAATTTTAATTAAAATTAGAAGATTTTCATATTGATATAAAATAAAATAAAAAGTCTTGATATGCTTAATTCAAAATATAAAAGTAAAATAATATGGAATTTTCATTAGTTTGAATTATTTTAATAGTATTTTATAATATTAAAAGAATTTTTATTAAGCATTTATCAAATTATTTTAATAAACATAACCGTGCAATATTTGTTACATATATGATGGAATTTATATGTATGTCCTAAATTAACCATATCAACCATCGGTATGAAAACCTGCCAGTGGGTTATCTTTCTATCCTAACAAAGGATGTAATTAGGGTAGTATCTTGCAGTTTAAGTTCAATGTTTTTATCCTTCAAAACAAAAAGAAAATTCAAGTTAATATTTACTCAATTATTTATTTAATTAAAATAAATATTTTTTAGAAGCCTTTTGTAAATTCTTTTTAATAAAATAAATAGATTCAATCAAGTTAATTTATAATATAAAAGATTATGGCCTTTAAGAAATATCTTTTTATTAAAAATAATTTAATTAAAACATAAGAAGTTCTTTATTATTATCATGATTGACGAATTTAAAATTCAATTCGTTTGTCGAAATTTAAATGCCTGTTTGGTCGAAATTTTGGAGAATAAATAAGTATTTTTTTACTGTAAAATTTTTTTTTTAAAAAATGAGTATTTAACTGTAAAATAAAAAAGTACTTTTTTTATAGATGTAATTTTTTTAACAGATAAAATACAACTTTTTAAAAAGCTCAAATTTGGAGCTTCTCAAAAAAGCGTTTTTTCAATAGATTTTTCAAATCAATTAATGAGTATATTTTTAGTCTCTTTTGTTCCATAATTCTTATAATACCCACAAACTCATCTTCATGTTTATTTTGAAAATTATATAATATTATTTAACTTTTTTTATTTATTATTGATATTAGTTTTATTTATGTTACAATCCATATAAAAAATTTGGTTAGATATACTTTCATTTATGTTTCATATGGTTTAAAATTATATAATAATTAATATATTGTGTTTTGCATATTGTTTAATAT
>JAOQMQ010000006.1:26782644-26797102 GCA_027563845.1 Erythroxylum subrotundum | reverse complement strand
ATATGGTTTAAAATTATATAATAATTAATATATTGTGTTTTGCATATTGTTTAATATACTTTAAATAATATTTATATATATAAATAATTTTTATTACAAAATAAATATAGTTAAAATTAAAATTACTTTTTATTTTTATGTTGCCTAATAATCTATTGTATGAAGGTCTTTTTTGTCTTTTAAAAAAAATTATTTTTAAAATGACAACTAAATAATCAATTAATTTCTTAAAAAAGTTCTTCTTAAAAATGGTAACCTAACAAAATTTTACTGATAAAAACTCCTATCGGTATAAGCTATTTAAACAGGCACTAGACAGTCTTGTAAATTACAGGCCCAAAAGGTTGTTTGACCAAAAAAATGAAAGCGGTCCGTTTAATCATACACAAATGCCGCCAGTTTCCCTCCTTCCCAAACGAAACAGCTCTAAGTTCAACATTCACTCCCAAAACGCAGAGCTAATGCCCAGGCGACGCCTCCGCCTCTCCTCTTACTCCGACGAGGACGAGGACAATGAAATTCATCTCCAAGAATCCGCCGCCGAGCAACGTCCTTCCGTTGCTAACCCTAGCAGTCTAATTCCAGAGCCCGTCCCTATTTCCGACGACGAGTTCATCGACGTCTCCGACGACCTCGACACGCCTCCTCCTCCTCCTCCTCCACCTCCAGAGCCCGAGTCTGAGCATTCCTCGTACGAGTCTCGTCCCGCACGTCCGTTGAGCTCCGACGAGGGCTCCGGTTGCCCGGTGAGTGATTGTCTTTCGAGGATGGGATTGAGATTGAAGAGAGAGTGGTTGGAGTCTTGTATTCGTGGACTTGACCTTGATGTTGCGACAATGGCGAAGCTGTGTTTCGAACAATTCTTGTTCTCCGATATGAATTACTTCGGCGGAGGTGTGCTTCCTCCGAATGTTGATTCCATGCATCTCGTTGATCTCTCGGGACCGTTTGTGCTGCAGGTAACCTTAATTTTTTGTGCTTTTGGTTTTTATAAAAATTTTGAACTCCTAAGAGTTTAGCATTCATGGTACAGAATTATTCATCACGTTGTAAAGTTTTAGTGAACTAGGACTTGGTACTTGTACCGTCGTGATACGAAGTTAATAAATTACTTGGTATTGGTTTTTCGGTTGGAGTTTATTCTTACCCTGTGAATCAATTCGTTTTTCAGGTAGATGAGATAGTTAATATAAGTTGTCCTCTACGGGACAGGTATCAGGAAGCACCTCCTGGAAGCAAGAGGTGTCTCAAACTATCTATGACAGATGGTGTTCAGCGGGTTTTTGGCATGGAATATAGGCCTATCAAGGATCTCAAAGTCTTGGCTCCTGCAGGATTAAAGGTTTATCTTCTGTGGACTATATAAATGGTCATACTTTTAGATTATTCCTTTTATAATAGTGGGTGTTAGTTCTGATGATGGTCATATAAAATTTCTCAGATTAAATAGAACAATATATTATCTTTCAGGAAATAACACATTTTCTCAGGCTTTCATAGTAAGCCGTTCCACCTGACTGCATGACTACACATGCCAGGCTGCTAGCAATTGCCTCTTTAACAGTATGCCAAAATATCATCATGATGATTTTAAGTTAATAGAGAGATCATGGTGTTTTAAACTTTATCAGGAATCTAGTTCATAAAGTTGATGTCCTGGATAAACAGTAAAAGAAGGTCTAGGTGGAGAAAGGAAACTGATGCTGAATACTCTTCTCAAAAAATGCCCGTTGTAGTTAACTGTAAGCTTAATTTTTTTGTAGATTGTGATCTGCAATGTTCATGTTCGACGTGGGCTTCTATTTCTGGTCCCTGAAGCTATAGAAGTTCTTGGAGGAACCGTTCAAGAGTTGGATGCTGCTCACCAACGCCTTGTTAATGAAGTAAATAAACCACCAAGGGGGAAAAGGTAAATTTTATATGTATATAGGATGTGTTGAGCTGTTAAGCATTTAGAGTGGCAATTCCTGCTGCACTATTCTGCCATTGTCACCTAGAAAGAAAATAAGAAAGGGCTAAGGGCATGATTCAGCTGTTCGTCCTTCTGCTTTTTCCTTCCTTAAGTAAATGCAGAATGCAGAATGACCTTGCACATGATGTTTAAATTAAGGGTATCTCGATTCTATGATATCCCTTCTAGGAGAAAAAACATATTGATTTAAAACAGTCCCAGAAAATGGCCATTGCTAAGCTAGAAGACTCTTTTATCCTTATGCAGGGTTCATATGTTATTAATTGTTTTGAAGCACTATACTCTTGACCTTTATTGGTTGTTTTTTGAATTTTAAAACAGACTGTTTATATTCCTATCATTTATTCTTCATGAGTCTCAAAATATAGACGCTTTGTTTTGTAGTAAGTAGTAGCATGCTCATTTAATATTGTTGTATGAAGAGTCTTTACTTTGCTGTAATTCTTTTTGGTGGTGAAATATTCAATTATTAATTTCTTATTACCAAACATTCTAGTCCTGATTTAGAAAATTTGTTGTCATACTCAAGTCCTTGGTACTGCTTTAATGTACTTACTATTGAACTATTGCCTTACAGATCAAGGACAGGAGTAGTCCCTCCTTTGTCAACCAGAGCATCTCTGGCTGCCTGGCCACAGGTTTCTCAGAGCACTGATAGTTCTGTTAATAATCAGGGGCATATGGGTAGCTCTGTTTCTGCTTCTAGACATGGGAATGACTTTGTTAATATTCCAGGACAGAGTAACAATACTATTGATGGCCCTAGACATACTGATTTTGCTGTCAATGTTGCTGGGAACATAAGTAGTTCTGCAGTACAACCTGCAGATCCCCAGCAGACCGATAATCAAGGTTGGGTTGGTTTCATTTTATTCTCCTTTGAGTTTGACATTGCAATAATTCCAGTGAATAGGAAGTTAACTACTTAAATTTACCATTCAACCCCATATATGTACAAACTCTCTTTAGATAACCACTTGCATTATCTGAAACCTTATGTGAGAAAAATTGTGGAATTTTTCTGGATGTATGTTGGCCATCTTCTTTGCCAAAACATTGATAGTTGAACATATAAACTGATTTTTTAGATAGAACAAGTTGTTAGATGTTGATATTAATACATACTTGTCTAATAATAAATTCTTGCTCGGACTGCAGTTCCATGATAAATTACATATTAATTAAACATTTTGACACATTACATACCTATTGATTACCATAAGCTTCTACAAAAAACTTCAAGTGCTTAAACATGGAGCATCTGTATAATAAAATACATGTCTGGTCATATTTATATGCTTGTATACAACAAAACTACACTACTCTAGGTTATTCTCATATGAAATGCCTTTATAACCTCTCAAAAAGGTTTCGTTCTTTTTTCCTCTTTTTGCTTGCATGTACATCTTCTAGACAGCTGCGATGTTGCACTTCACACTGTTACCAATCAATGGACTAGAGAAGAATCAACTATTTCAATGAGCGCAGAAAAATCTGCAGCTAATCGATTATCTAGTGTTGTTTTTGAGGTTGAGGAGATGCGTATTGATACTCCTGTTAGTGGGGAGAACTCGGGACCTAATGATCTCTCCAATGGCCCACCAGCTCATGGAGACATTGGTATGGTTGACGAACATGGGCAAGCACTCGTACTAACTGGTGAGAAAGCAATCCCATTCACATACTTGGCTAGTTTGTCAGCTCAATGGGCTGCAGTGAGGGAGAATACATCTTCAGTTCAGGGAAAAGTTAAGGTACGCATAATATAATTTTCTCTGTAACTGGGTGCACATATCTGTGTGCGTGAATTCTTGTAAAGGTTTCTCATGGTTTGATGATTGTTTGCTAATATTTGTGAAAATTTGTAGTGTTTCCTAACTGGCGTAAAGGCATTTCAATATAAGCAAAGGACAAGATATGAACTCCAGGTTTACGTTGATGATGGTAGCCTCATCTCAGATATTCTTATCGATCATAATGTAAGTTTTGAAGTTAGTCTTTCATGCAAATAAATGAAGTTATCAATAATAAAATGTAAATCAAATATTTCTTCTCTGCAGTTGGTACAGAAAGGAATAGGCCATTCCCCCGAAGAGGTCACTGCTGCTCTCTCTTCTTCAAACAAAGAGAACGCTAGAGATATGAAGGAAACTCTGAAAAATTTCCAAATGTTCTTGGTGAATTTTGAGGTAATAAAACATTGTTCGGCCTGTGCTCTGCTATGAATTTATCTTTGTGACAGTGCAAAGTATTAAAAGGCTGTTTTCCTCTATTGCCTTGGGATCTTTATGACTCTTTGTATTTTGCTTCTTCATTGTTTGGAAATGTTATGGTCCAGGGGGTAATGCTTATAGAGATGAACGAAACTTCTTCAGTTCCAATCGCTCTTGAGATGAACCAAGGCTGCACTGCTTCTGATGCATGGTTGCTAATGAGGAGACTAAAGTCCTTGGCTCCAGTACAAACACCACAGAATCCAACCGTCAACAGGGTCGATATCTCACCTTGATCGTCTCCGCACATATAGAGCTCTGTTTCAGGAGAAACTTAGAAGCTTTATGAAGTTGAGAATGATGGGACTTCTTAGCAACTCCCGGCTAAACGAAAGATTTAGAATGCCCTGGAAGATTCATGGCTCATAATGAAAGCTGTTCTGGCTAAAGAGACATTTAGTATAATTAGAGGGGAGTTAATGAATATTGATGATGAGCAACAGTGGTACCTGAGGTGAATTAAAGTTATGTTGGTAGAAGCAGTTGTTAATGGAATAATGGCCCTGATATGGCAACGTCTGGTGATTTAATAGGAAATGTGTTCCTTGGTTTGACGCTGGAAATATGACGAATCAGAGGGTACACGAGGATATCAACTAATCAAATTATCAATGGAGTGAGGTGGATAGCTTTGTTTTTGTTAAGGGAAAAGAAGCAAATGATTCTAGCAGAAAACACAAAACCCATCAGAGATTAGGAAGAAAAGCTGTAAGATCAAGGGTGGCAGCAGTCTGTTATGCCTTTACTGCGTTTCTTTCGACTTTTTGGTCTCGACAACTTAATCATCCACTTTGTCTTTGTTTGCATTATAGCGATGACCAAGATGATTATTGCTTTGGTGAAATTACAATGGTTTATTTCTTAGGAAATGAAGATAAAACCTGCCATTTCTTATGTGTTGTTGCTTTATGCACAACACATGGAGTAGCTATTCCTTCTGATTCTTGTTTGGACATTGCCTAACGACAATTGCAATTTGGAATGGCTGATATGCATGATGCAGATAAAGATATGGAAAGACCATCATCCCATGAAATTGGAGCTACCAGGTGTCAGAGAATTTTTATTTACTAAGTGGACAATCCTGTATCTCTTTAAGAACTACCTCGTCCAGGGAGTGGAAACATGTAGTTGCTCCACTCTATTGTCTCAGGGATAAGCACCTTCCAGAAAAATGTTGCATTACAAGCTGGTTCTGCCATGCAATTGCTCTGTCCAGATGGACCATTTACAATTCTTTTGGGACACTTCTCAGTGGACTCCAGTGGCATCCTATTTACTTGAACCTAGCAGTTCAGTGAGAGCTGTATGCTGACATAATTCAGTGATATCTACTTTCTTTTTTGTTGCTTTGAAGTGGAAATATACATCTCTCATTCTCTATCAACTTCTGATAAATTTGCCTCCATTCATTTCTGACTCGATCGGTCCTAGGTAACAATTGTTATTCCAACTTCTGACCCCAATTTCATCCTCTCGAGTTTCCTATATAGCAAGAAGAGCTGCTTTTCTAGTTTAAAACAAATAGAGGGATACAGTCAAAGGACAATGTTGTATGGGATGCAGTTTTTCTACGGAGTTGAGTGCATCCGCTGCGTTATAGAAGGCCATCCTTGGTGCAGGCAACCATGCAGTGCATGAAGCATTTACTACCATTTTCCTGCGGCATCTTTTGAGGTGCGGAATTGCAAAGTAGGAGCTATATACTGAATCCCAAAGTTAATTTCCTCTGCATCTGTAGAGTATTAATCTGAAAATTGAGTGTCCTTAGTTGCTGTTGTATGCTGTATTGAACTGTATCAACAGGCGATATATGAGATTTATGAGCCTCGAAAGTCGTTATGAGACGCGGAAAACAATCAACAAGGTAGTTTATTCATCTGGTACTTTATTTATTATATAACCCATTGTCTGTTATCGGTTTCGTTTACTTGAATGAAATCAATTTAGCAATTATATCGATCCTATACTCTTGTGATTGGACGTAACTTATAAATTCCGTCGGACATATGGAGATCAAAACCCTTACATCAATCACATGGAGGGGCTGATTAAAGGTAGTGAAGTAGAGATACATAATAAGGTACAATAACAATTCAGAGCTCCTCGTACTAGCATACTGATTTTATTAGGAACGCAAGAGTTGCCTGCGTGTACATGCCAATTTGAGTTGTGGGTTGATTAGTTTGACTTGAGCTCATCAATTTGGTTGACAGAACTTGGATTCAGCTTTGATTTGTTCTTGTAGTTGTACCTTAGAACAAAGGCCCAGCGGTTGCCTAAGTCAGCTATCTCAGGATACCAAAATCTCCAGGGGAAAAGGAAAGAAACCCATGATGGCACCACCAAGTAATTGTCTCCACGGCAGCCACTTCTCACTATTGCCTTCCCACAAGCTTCTCTCGATACTGATGGGATTATGAAATTCTTATTACTCTGCATTATCAGAATCGGCAAATTGGACGTAAGTAACTACTAACAAACCATTATTAGTATGATTTCTTGGTTTCACTCATTCTAAAATACACTCTTATTATTTAAGTTATTTTTAACAATAATTTGATTAAAAAAAGCTTAACAGATTACAAAGTGTTTTTTAAGTAATTTAGAATCTTTAAAATCAGTTAACACAGGAATTCATCAAGTCCAAAACGTTCTCGTTTATAGACATTTTCTAATATGATGAGATGAATTGTTACCTTTTGAGTCATATCTGTTCTTATATTTCCAGGAGTCACAATTGTCACCCCAATCTCCCCACCAAATTCACTTCTCAACGACTCACAGAAGCTTATTAGAGCTGCCTTGCTTGCCTGATAACAAGAACAAGCTTGGTTTCGGCCACCACTTTGTGATTGGATACCAACATAATGTACATAAAAGGATTAAATTCTGAGTTCTTACACTGTAAAAACCCGATTTTGGAATAGGGTACCGTCCAAGGCATGAAGCCACCACGATTATCTTCCCTTCGCTCTTTCGTAGATGTGGAAGTGCAAACTGTGTGCCATAAACTGCACCCCAGAAGTTTACATCCTGCATATTAAGTACTGTATTGGAGAATAGCTTACTAGATAATATATATACATAGTAATCTCTTCTTTAGCAAACGCAATTGAATACCATCAATCGTCGAAGTGCAGAGATCTTATTCACATATCCAAAGTCCTCTGCTAAGCCCATCCCGGCATTGTTCACCAGATGATCCACTTTTCAAGCCAATTCAGAGAAGCAGATTAATAATAGGGTTAAAGAACCGAACCCCAATAGCAGTTAAAACTTACATTTACCAAAATGCTTCACAGCTTCATTAACAAATCTTTCACAATCTTCCAACTTGGAAACATCAGCAACAATGGCTATAACATCCGGTGAGCCTAGAGCCCTGGCCTTGTCGACCACAGGTTTAAGACAGTCCTCTTTAATGTCGACCAGAACTAAACAAGCTCTTCTCTTGGCATACTCGTAAGCAATTATCTCCATGTTTAGAAACAAATATATAGCTTATCAGTATTCAAATCCTGATTAGTATATTACATTTAAGAATGATAAAAGAAACAAATTGACATTGTCGACTACTTGAGGCCTCACCTCACCAATTCCTGAAGCTGCCCCAGTAATGATCACTACTTTGCCTGCCACGTTCTCGCTGTGAAAATGCCTTCTTAGAGAGTCAATAAGCTTGATTATAAGATATAGAGGTAAGACACAAAGGAGAAGGATGGTGTTTAAAGGAGGAAGCAAAAGACTGAACAAGTTATGAACCAAATCCATGGCCTTAGTTTTGTTTCGGGTACTGTCAGATGGTGAGTCTGTTCAACTTCTATAAAGAAAAAGTTTGATGGTGAGGACTGAGGAGTTCTTTTATGTCCATGGAAGTCTCACAGCCATAGCACTCTTACGTCAGGTGGGGAAAAGTTACAGTATTATGATAAATGTGAATAATAGACAGTTGAAGAAGGTCAACAGCAGCTAGACAGTCAAATTTCTAGTACCAGCGTTTGAATGGTAGAAGAAGGGACACAACTAACATGCGCAGCAGCCATTATCAGCACTGACCACGGGACCTTTGGCTGAGAAGATTGATTGCTATAAATGAACATTTATGGGTTAGCTTCGGATGTCAAGCTCTTCCGTACGTGAAAAGACACTTATAACAATCAACCTTGTCAATCCGTGTTTTGAAATCCGGACTGACCATCGAATCGGAGATCTTATTGGTCACCAGTTTGACCGGTTCAATCAATCAAACCGGAGGTTTTACTGGTCACTGGTTTGACCGGTTCAACCACCGGTCGAGCCGGTGTGATGTCATAATTATACAATAATTAAATTTAATTATATATAATATTAATAATATTAAAAAAATACAAAAATATACCAAAAATAAAAAATTAGTGAACCAGTGGTCGGATCAGTCGAACCGGACCAATCCGACCGGTCAATTGACCGGTTTTGATTGGTTCTCACTGGTTCAATTGAGAACTGATTTTTAAGGGTGAATCGGACCAGACACCAGATCGGTGACCGATCAGACCGGCCGGTTTGGTCCGATTTTTAAAACTATAACATTTAAAAGTTCGGTGGTCAGTCATGATAATAGATGTGTCCTTTCTTTGGGATAAGATATTATATTTATGATATTTTTATCATATTTGTATGAGATATTTTCATGAAATTTATATTTAGGTGGATATCATATAAATATACGTATGAAATGTAATAGAATATAATTAAAACACAAAACAAAAGATTTCATGTGCCCATCTTCTACCATTTAAACCAGTTAAATGTCTTTCCATTTACGGATGATCTTAACATAATTCATTAAAATATTATTATTTTAATTTTAAATTTCCTAATATATAAATTAAAATGACGTTATTATAATAAAAGACGTTTGTATTATCAAAGTCTTTCGTTTCGTACCGGATCTTTTAAGTTGAGTCTAATTGCTAACTTTAAATTTTTATCAACCCTAATTTTCTTCTTATGAGTTGATATGCATAAATTATTATTACTAATGTCAAGCTTATCCCTAAGTAGAAAGACATTTAAACCATTTTTGTGATTTTAAAATTACCAAAATAAAAATAATCAAATTATTATCTCCATCTCAATCAATTCTTTGATTTAGTTTTAATCCTTTTAAAATGATATTATTTTAATTTAATTATTATTTTAATATTACATTTCTTGCATGAATAAATTAAAATGATTTTATTTTAATAATAAAAGTTTGTATTATCAAGCCTTTCGTGTTAAGTCTAATTAATTTGAGCTTAATCCGTTAATTTTAAATGGGATTAGATTGCATCATTTTTATGAATCTAGCCATAAATATTTTAAAAATAGGACCAAAATAAAAAATTTAAAGTACAATATAATAAGATTAAATAAAAATATTTTAAATAAAATTTAAGAAGTAGACTATTCTAGATTATTAAATAAAAACTAACTGAATATAAAAATTAGTTTTTTTTTGACAAAAAATATAAAAAATAAAAATTAGTTAGTTTTAAAAAATTAATAAATTAATTAATAAATGACATATCTTAAATTAAAAAGATTATAAAAATAAACTAAATTAAAAATCAATCGACTCAAAATTTTTAAATATAATTTGATTTTTTAGTTATTAACTGTACCACCTGTCAACTAATGAAGGGTCTTTCTGCTATTAATAACTAACTGTACCATTTAGATTGGGTCCATCTAAAAGTTGAAAAGTAATCCAAATTGGCACAGTACCTTAGACCTGAAGTCCTAAGACGGTCAGATCACTCTATTCTATTTTATTTCGTCACACTAAAAGTTACACACTCTGAAACATTAAAGCACTTCAATTCAACATTGGTTTCATTCCTTCTTCGGTTCAGGCATTTGGATGGACTCAGGATAGAGATATCTGTGAGCACCTGTATGATCAAGAAATTTCTTGCTGGTTGCTTCTGCCGCCTGAGCTTCTGCTCCGGGAAGGTAGAATAGTCTGTACATCCGTTCAATGACATCAGGAGCTAACACCTTCCACAGCCACGTTATCCTGAACCAGGATGGTTCCGTCAGGTAATTATCACCCCTGCAGGCACTGTTTACTATAGCTTTGGCACAGCTCCTTGCTGTTTCAACAGGAATAATGCTTACTTGAACCTACCAAAACAAAAGCGAAAAAACAAAGGTCAATTGGGTTTCTGTAGGATTGCACAGGAAGTCCACTGACCCGAAAAGATACGAGCTTTTCAGTTCGAGGGCCCAAATATGGTTCTAAACCCGGTTTTTTACCGAAAAGCCTGAACTTGATCTTAGCAAGGAAAAACGTTGAAAGGAATATAGAACATACATCCCCCGTGTCTTGATCAATGTCCATTATGCCTTCCTTTGTCAAAAGCTTGCCTTGAGTCAATTCAGACTCGATGAAGCTAGGTGTCACAATTAGTACATAAATATCAGGAGATAGTTCAATTCTTAGTGTCTCAAAGAAGGACACGAGTGCTGCGTTGCTTGCCTGGAAAACATTCAAAGGTTACTATTAGCATGAGAAAGCTCAGTGATGGAAGTAGATTAAAGGGATGTTAGTCTGAGAAGCAATATTACGTTGTAGATACTCATTCTTGGTGTTGGCAACCATGAAGCAGAAGAGGACATTACTATGATCTTGCCTCCGGTCTCTCGGAGGTAAGGAACTGCGTACCTGGTAGTATAAGCTGCACCCCAGAAGTTGGTATCCTGGTTGTACAGAAAGTAAACAATACAAGAAAATATAGATCTTAGGGAGAAAATAAACGCAAGACATGCACAAATCTTCAGCCAATAGCAGCAGATTTCTACTTCTTGCAAGTTCAATTTAGTATTAAATTGCTTTTTCATCCCATAAACCAACATTTATAGTTTCTGATAATAAATTAGCCAACTGATCAACAAAGTTCTGACTACTCCAAAGTCAAGTTTGAAATGATCTACCATCACAGGCCTGAAAGTGTTGATATCAGTAGTTTCTTCGAGCATGCAGGCAGAGCTGATTCCAGCATTATTAACTAGATGATCCACTGCAAATTCACACAATGTTCGGTTACAGTATGTCGTACTTGGTAGGAAACAGAACAGAGATGATAAAAATCCTCAACGTAAGCGCTTACATCTACCAAAATAATTCATAGTTTCCTTGACAATTCTTCTGCAGTCCTCCGCCTCCCGAACGTCTGCAAGAATCATCATAACATCAGGGGAACCAAGCTCACGTGCTATATAAGCAACTTCTCTCAATCTTCCCTCTCCCCGGGCAACAAGGGCTAAGCAGGCTCCATTCTTAGCATACTCGTACGCCAAATGCTGCAAAAACTTGCAAGGATCAGATAGTTCTCCTAAACTCCTCTTTGTCTCTTAACCTGCAATTTCCAAGTGGTAGCTACTTGTTCTCTAATTCCATTGAACATTACTAGCCAAAAAAAGAATCGGAAGTCCAAAAGCTAGTTCATGCACCCAAGGGCATGAACTAGCTAAGCACTTGCTTTAATCTTCAAATTTATACGTAATGGAAGAGAAGTTAAACCATGAATTTTGTCTACTTACCTCGCCTATACCTGAGGATGCACCGGTTATAAGAATAACCTTCCCGGCAACATTTTCTTTGAAAATTGTGTAGAAAATAGTTGTGAAAGCCTTATAGAAAAGATAAGGCGGCATGAGGAAGCAAAGAGAGAAGAGCGTAAAAGGAGGAGCTACTAAATTCAGAAAAGTGTGAATGAGATCCATAGCTTTTGAAGTTAGAACAGAATCACCAAAGCAACAATCTTTCTAAGAAATTGAGTGCCAAGATCAATTTTTGATCACCTGGGTGCATGGAATTGTGACTTTAATATGTAGTAAAAACTAAAAAGAGTGTTCTCGTCGTGGCACCATTGCATGGCTTCAACTTGACATGTGGGTCAGACAAACCTTGATGATGCTCTCTGTTTTTGTCCTGGCTCTTGCCGCTTCCCTTCAGTTGATGGATAATTTCTTAAAGATGATTATTCTTAATGTAGAGATAAGGACTATAAAGTTTGTAGTTTCAGAAAGTCTTCACCTTGTCTGTTGTTTAATCCAAGTCAACTGACCATTGCCAACAAGCTACCACTTAATCTACAGTTCCTCTGTTTCTTTACTTACGCACAAACATTTTTCTTCCACTCTCTATACTAAAGGTTTCTGGCATCGAAGGGATTTCTTAATGAGGACTTGTTTTTGATTCAGGGTTTAGGGTTTCTACAAAGACTTGATCTTTAAAGTTTAAATCTGCAGGTTATGTCACTTTGTGATTTACTATTAGTACTCAATGACATATAAATAAAGTTCATCGCGGCGGTAGAATAGAACAAATTCTTTTGTTAATTTTAGCCAACTTCGTAGTAGAATCCGAGAAACTTGGCTGTCAGGTTTGAACAGAGTAACAATTTGCAGTAAGAAAATTTCTCTCGATTCTACAGGTATCTGAGTCTGTGAGAGGACTCTTAAAGACCTCACGAAGGCTCTTACTACAGTTAAAATAAGAAAAGATCTTTCTTTAGAAGAACCTAGCGTGTTCAGTAAAGTTTATAAGGTTTGCGTTGAAATAGTATTACGAGTATTCTTAACCTGCTCTAACTTACTGGTCTGGTCCAATCCTTTGATGAAAACCCCAGTTTAATCAGGTTCAACAGATGGATTGCTAGTTCTTTAATCCAAATTGCACAACTCATAGCTGAGTATTTCTGGAGATTTTAGATAACAGATAGTCGAGCACTGCAAGAACCTGTTACTGGTTTCAAATGTAGCAACAAGTTATATTATCGAGAATCTTTTCGGGGTTGGAAGAATCTTATAGGATCACGAAACAGAAGCCCCATCAGTGCTCTTTTATTCTTACAACTATGTCATGCAAACAGATTTATGTACTGTGGCAAACTGGTAGTCTAGCTTCAAGCATTCTTTGTCTATTGACCCTGGCAATGAAATCGTCAGCTCTTTTCTTCAATTCTTCTGTAGGCAAACCAACCCCATCTTCTCCATCACCATCTTCCTTCTCATTTACTTTGCGGTTCTCAGTTACCTCTTCCCTTCCTTTCCCTTCCACTTTTGTTCCATCTTCAGAGCTCTTGCTCTCCAATTTCATATCTTTTTTCTCTTCTGAAATAGCTGAAGGCTGAAAGATTCTTTTCTGGTTTACGTACTCATCATAGTAAGCATTGGTAGCTGGAGAAGGGTTTGAAGCCAGGAACCTGGATTCTCCTATCAGGGCAATGATTATAAGGTTGCCAACTATGAAAAGAGACCTTGGGCTAATCAGAAGAGATGTGATTCTTGGAAGGAAACTGAAGACGAATATCTTCAGATATGATAGTAGTGAAGGAAACCAGATAGGGCTAGAACAGAAAAGACTGAAAGTTAGCACTGTCATAGAGTACAGGAGAAAATTTCCAAGAAATTGATGCTTGTTGGATCTTCTAGTTGCATGAATCCTTTGAAACATGTTAAGATCCATTGTAACGTATGGTTACAGGCTGTGTTGACAGGAGCTTAGGACTGGAAATGGGAAGTTTCCTCTATTCTGTACGAAGAAGAACTTGAAGGCAAAATTCAGGGAATGGTTCGGAGACAAATTCGCGAATAGAAATAAAGAGAACTGTTTTATATAGGAGACAAGAGGAGGATAGTTTGGTGAAATTCTTCACATGCCAACTTGATTTCTTTAGACGACTTTATGAAAAGCTCTAGGAGATTGATTGGTGTTAATTGGTTGAGTTTTCTTTCATGAAAATCCAAGCTTTATCTATATTTTTCTCTTTTCTGAACAAAGGGCACAGTTTCTTGAGGAATGACTTGACCTAAATTGTCCATGCTGAGCTCTTACAACCAACAAAGCCTTTTTAAGTTTAAAACTGTAACCTTTCTCCTTCTGCTGTCATTACAACAGAAGTAAACTGTTCCTTTTAGAGTTTTCGCTTTTCAGTTGCAATCACAAGTGATATTAAGGTCTACAGAATATGAATTAGATGCAAAATAGTTGTTACAATGTACCAAAAAGCATAGTACTTGCTTAGGACAATTACTCTTTCCAGGAAAGGTGATAAGACAGATTCCATTGGCCTCAAGTTGGCTTCTTAAGTCTGGTTCACATGTTGCACTTTATTATTCATTTCCTGTACTATATGGTTGTAGCAGACATTTTCTTTTTCTGAAGCTAATACTTGGCACA
>JAOQMQ010000006.1:26747931-26758979 GCA_027563845.1 Erythroxylum subrotundum | reverse complement strand
GTGTGACAATCAGTCGGCTCCTCATATCACAGCTAATCCGATTTTTCATGAATGGACCAAGCATTTTGAAATTGATTGACACATTATGCGTCAGAAGTTTAAGGAAGGTTTTATTAGTCCTCGCTATGTTTCTACACATGATCAAGTTGCTGATGTTTTCACTAAATCATTAACAGCTCCTTCGTTTCATCAGTTTACTGTCAAGTTGAGATTGATTCCTTATCCATCTCCAACTTGAGGGGGGTGTGTGAAAGATATCATTCATTTGTTAGCTAAATAATTATTCAGTCAATTGTATATAATTAATTGTAATCCGATAGTGTACAGTTACAGTTAGTGGTTAGTACTATTAGACGTTAGTAGTTAGTATTCTGTACTTGTACAGTTGAAGTATTCTGTAAATAATGATCAGATACAATACAAGCTGAATAAGAGAGTATTATTCAGTAACTCTGTTTACTTACTTCGTATAGCTAACAGTTTGTACACACTCGAATATTAAAGATTTCATGGTAGTATTAGATTACTAGTTCCTTAAGTTTCAAGGAAACATGTCTGAAATTGCATGCAACTTGCTAGGCAAGAACTTACCATGATCTTCCACCTCTAGTGCTAATCTGGGAAAGAAATTGAAGGCAACAAATTTCCGCCAGAGCTTTCCCGATCGATTAATCTTCGTGGAAAAATGACAAACGCGGAGAGAAACAGAACATTTGCGAACTTGCAAGGAAAGAGCAAGAAAAGATACGAGAAAAGACAAGCAGTGGACCAGCTTTTCCTAAGGTTGGGAAGACATAACTTCAAAATGAAACAGTGTGAAGAAGTTACACGCAGTATCGTCATAGTGACCCAATCCTGGAGATTCTTTTGGACGATAGTCTTGTCAGGTTGATTTTAATTTTCTGCAACTACCGCCTTCAAGGTTTTTGTCACTTTCCGTCGTGATTTCTTCAAGAACTATACTCCCATTTGTGTATGACACTCGTATTAGCGACAACAAAAAGCTTGGCTCAATTTGAAGCGGTGATTAAAACAAAAGTTAACAAAAGGCCTTTTTTCAGGAAGTGACAAAAAGGGAAGTGAGCAACTTTATTTTAGTTGGAGGTAGCCCTAAGCTTTTGTACAATTTGTGCCTCTTATAGTTAAGATCTGCTTAGGCATTGGAACAACAGGAGCATCCACCTTTACACATGTTTAAAACAAAAACAAAAACGTTTAGCTGGAACGATAGAATTAGCATGTGATGATCGAATCTCTTGCACCGCAGACACAAGCACAAAACCTTTCGAAAAGGTCTAGTGCCATTCCTGTAATATGTAGCAAAGCCATGATTAAGATGTATAGCTATGGTTGACACAACTCTCGACATGACATACCTACTCTCAACTTATACCAACTCAAGAGGGCAACTCCATGAATAGTTTAAGTGTTCCTTTTTATTGAATTGATATATATAAATTTATTCCATTTTTATAAAATAATTAATAAATAAAAATTCTGTCAAACTGGATAGCAATTATACCTACCAATGCCTACCAAATTTGATTTCACTATTTTTTAGTTGAAAAAAAAGAAAAATGATAGTTTATGCTTCATTCATCTTTTTTTTTTTAAGATAAGATTGTGTATTATTGAACCTTCTAAAGTCCGGCTCTAACTAAAGATAAGAAACTCAGGGCCTACTTTTATAAAAAACAAAATAGGCTTCATTTTTTATCCTCATAAAAAACAAAATGAGGCAAAATAAGGCTCACACTTACCTTTATAAAAAGTAAAATAAGACAAAATAAAACTCACTCTTGACCCTTATAAAAAATAAAATAAAGCTTATTTTTGACTCTCATAAAATCCTTTTTTTTTTAACCTTTATACGAGGCCTATAAAATGTTAGAAACAATGTTGTTATTGCAGTACTTCAATATTGATTGATAATTTTTTTCCCTCCTTGTGATTAAAACACTGTTTCTTAAATAGTACACTAGATTTTTTTTAAAGGATTAGTCGGGGACTAATCCTTTCACGACGGGAATATCTCAAATTAAAGAGGGCTACTGCTAGCCCAAGAGTTTACTGCATTCCTAAGAATTGCACCCTTAACCTTTTGATTAAGCGACAAAGATATGTACCACTTACGTCAACCCACTAGATTACACTAGATTTTTCTTATATCAGAGAACACGCAGCCGCTTTCTAACCATATACAATGTTGCTAATTTATCGGATGTGATAACTTGGAAAGGTGAAAACTTTACCTATAAAGGGGTAAAGGACTGGCATTGCTTACTCGGCAACTTAAAGCCATCAACTTCATAGTTAAAAGGACAAATCTTTGATCACTTAACAAAGATGTAATCTTTTAAAAAAGTCAAAATACAAAATGAGCAAACGTCGAACCACCTATTTTTTTCTGCTAATTTGACTCAGACAGGTGTTTCTGTACAGATTCAGATTCACACTCATTACTCAATCTAGCTCTTATCTCCTCTCATTTTGTGTTTCCTTTTTTCAATCAGTGGCGATGACAGAAAAATAATTCAGATAGTTGATAGTATAGGTTCATAGGGTCCTGTTATGGGGGAGCGGAATAGAGTACTGAATTGAACTCGGGGTGGAAATTTTGAGGAAGGTGTGGTCTTCTAAAAGTAGTTCGAAGATCAAGGTTGAAAATTGTACTTTTTTCCAGTGAAACCCAGAAAGAAGCTAAAAGATATCCTTATCTCCTTTTTTCTTAAATTTGTATAACCAAAACCACAGAATCTAAAAATATGGTAACATTATGTATCAAGTATATGGATTCATACTCACTAAGACGAGAGGAGAGACACAAAGAGAACATGATTCAAGTTTATCTGATTATTGGTATAGTTATATATGACAAGTTAAAAGGGAGAAAAAAGTACAATACTTCACAAAATTCTACTGTTTATCTGCAGATTATACTTTTAACAAGTACCGCAGAAAAAGGGGCGCATGCAGAAAACATGTGTAAGGCAGATTTTATCATCCCAAATTTGTCCCAAAAATCCCATTTTAGTTCTCAAAGATTTGAGCTTTTTTCACATAACAGAACAAGCGTTGGGGTTCTCATCACTGAAGATCTGAGGAGGGTATGCGTACAACTCCATTGAATACCTTGGTGGGTAATAGTAATACTCATTTTTCCTCAACTCCACAACCTTGGTCTCTGCTTCTACCGTTTCCTCTGGTTTAGGTTCGCTGTCACCTGCTTTCATGTCCTTTGTCTCCTCTTGTTTGCCACCTTTCTTTTCTTTGTCATCACCTTCCTCGCTTTTTTTCTCTCCTTTGGATTCTTTTTCTTTTTCTTCTTCCGTCTTTTCTGGCCCTTGATTCACGATAACCGCGTGCTTGCCTGTTCTCTTGTACACATATTGGACTAGTTTTGGAGGTTCAAACACTCCCTTCACTGTCACCTGTGAGCTCTTTAGATCTGGTTCAGCCGATTCCACACCTATGCAAAGGAAGTATTTCCGAATCAGATTTAGAACTCGTGGTTGATGGGATTTGAGTGGAATTGAAATTTGATGAGTTTCAACAAGCATTTTTTAACTATTGTTGGACCCAATGCAATGGAATCGTAAGACAAAGGCAAGGGAACAAGCTTCTCTTTAAGAGATTCAAAGAAATGGAGAAATGGAGAACAGAATACAGTGAAGTAAGAGCCTGGAAAAGAAAGAAAAAACTTGACACTGTTAAATTATGGAACATAACATTATAAGAAGTTCATACCTTTCATTCTCTGTATCCGTTTCTTGAGTTCCATAGCGCAGGCTTCGCAATGCATGTAAACTTTCAACACCACGGAAATCACCTTAGGCTGCAACATAATCAAGAAACGAACAAAACAATCGATCCACCGAGAAATGAATTAAATTCAGTGTCATAAGAAGACAACTTATAGAAGTGTTAACTAAAGACCTCTTCTTTTTTTTCCTCCGGCTTCGGTTCCTCCTTCTGCTCCACCTTCTTCTCCCCCTCCTCAGTCGGCGGTTTGGGAATCGGAGAGATTAGCTGCACCTGTCTGTGACTCTTCCTCTGAACTCTGTCCAAAACTTTCAATGGATCAGCTTTCTCACCCTTCACAACGACTTTACTAGTCTTACAATCAGTAATCACATCGTCAACGCCTGAAAATTAAAGAAGAACCCCATTAAAAACTTGCAAACACCCATTACAACCAACGGACAATTAATGAAGATGAACACATAGAACTCACCTTCAAAGCCCTTGAGGCACTTACGAACCTTACGAGCACATCCTTCGCAATGCATGTAGACTTTAAGCACTATTTCTTGTGGTGGCGGAGGTGACTCATCTTTGGATTCCTTGTTGTCCTTGGATTCCTCTGCTTTTTTCTCTTCCCTTTTGCCGTCTGCTGGTTTTTCTTCTTTCTTCGCTTCCTCCGGTTTCTTAGCTTCTTCTTCTGGTTTCTTCTCCTCCATTTTCTTCTCCTCAGCTGCTGGTTTCTTATCCTCCTAAACAAAAACCAATGTCAAAATCACAACAAAAACACAAAACTGAATAAAAAACAAAAGCAGTAAAGAACTAAATGGTGAAAAGGATTCATTGTAGACCTCCCCCATTTAGGTTGCTTTGAGCTAGCTTTTTCAGGATTCCAAGTACAGTGAGTATTGAGTTGATGAAGATAAGCTTTTGAAGTGTCCCCTCTCTCTGGGTCTCTGGGAGTGTGTGCAGAGAAGATGAGTATGTTTGGGTTTAGTTATCTCTCTCCGTGTCCCTGCGAACAACTTGCCGCTTCAGTTCTCTGTAGTTTCCTAAGCCATGCCTAACGAATGGCCCCGATGACCATTATATTTCGCATCTTACCGCTACGTGGCGTTTTATAATTGGCACTTATAGTTTTTTATAAAAAATCTGCCTATTTTTCTCCAAATGTACATTTCTAAAAATCTTATGGTTCTTATTAATTCTTATGATGATATAATACAAAAACTACAAATATCATAATTAAACGATCAAGTTAAATAGGTGGTACTAATGTAATTTATTTGAAAACAGTATCTCTACTAGTTAAGGGTAAGGTCATATATCGCTAGACATCTCTAAAACTACCGTTTATAGATAATTGAAGTGGTACTAAATAATTCTTCTCAAGTACAAAGTGTTAGAAAGTTAAATATATATTATACGATTGGTTATGCCAAGATTGAATTTTTATGCTTAATAATCTTATGGTTTCAGACGTTTTGTGTTTCTACATGCTCTCTTATCATTTGGGTATTGGTGTTTTTCTACAGTTCTTTGATGCTTGATTGCTCTCCTCTCATCTGGGTATTGGTGTTTTTCTACAGATAAAGATATGATATTTTTCGTTATATTTTAGTTTTAAAATATATTTTATTTTTAAAAGTCGAGTTATATTTTATTTATTATTTATTATTTATTTATATATTTATTGTAATTTTATTTACATAACTATTTAGCATGCCCGTTTTACTTTTTTACTCTTTAACCTGTATCACTCTTTTGTTGTCACATCTGCATGTAGGTCTACCGGAAATAACTTCTCTATTATATAGCCATAGGAATAAGGCTGCGTACTATCAAACTCTCTCAGACCCCACTTTATTGCAAGTTTTCGAATTGAGTATGATAATGATAATGATAATGATTGGTTAAATGTATAAAAAATTTGATAAAATCTCGTTGAAACGTAGAATTTGGAAAAGTTTAGAAGTGCGTAGTCTTAATCCTGATTAGTAGAGAGGTTGTTTCGAATTAGTTAAATCTATCATTTAATTTTACTCTCAATAATTTATTCGAAATAATTTATTAAAAAATTATTAGATGCATTAAGTAATTTACCATGTATGTATGTTAAAGGGTATATATTAAAGGCTGCACAAGTTTGGTGGGATTTATTAAAAAGTAACGTTGGGCCCACAAGATTTTGCCAGTTTCATACAGTGAGGCAGGCCTGTGCTGCAAACTAAACATGCATATGTACGACGGTTGATTTTAGAAAAGATCGAACGGTTCGGACATGAAGTCATATTGCAATAACGAAAATTATTTAATATGTTACATGATTTTAGAAAATGAATTGGGTTTGATGAGGTCGGAACTTCACTCATATTACAATGACGAAAATTATTTAATATGTTAAAAATATTTATATGACAAAAGTTTTTGAATCAGTTAAAGCATGCTTCTTTTGTCCTTCAATTTTTATGAAGTTGAAAGAGCCAAAGGTAATAACATGACTAGCGTTACTATTCTCACGATTAGTTTGTGACTAACCACGTTTATGATGTGATCGACAGAAACTACACATAAACGTAAATTAGCGTTTGATAAAACGGTAATAGTCTCTGATACCACGGCTATTCACTCGGTTCGTCGAGCGGTGAGACAGGAAATATGACCACTGGTTAATTCTCATTAGGCTAATTCACTTCTTTCTAAACCACTCACTGGTTGAAGATATCGACTAATCAAAGTCGGATTAAAAGTGTGTATCATTACGTAGTTGTCCAGATATCGAAGTCTTACATCTCTCGCGACTTTCCGATGTCCGTCGGACAAGTAAAACAATCACACACTTAAAAGTCCAGTACAAGTTGAATATTCAAAAACAAGCAATATGGTTAAGCCATGTGCTTCGGTGTAAGTGCCTCAAATTATGGCTAGTGGTTAGACGACAAATACTTTCCATAAGCCAGAAAAAGAACACAATAATTACACCATCAATATACTTTCCTCTTTGGGTTAAGTGGTAATGAGTTTGGTTTCATTAAATAAGATATAGGATTTGAGTTTTATTGAGTAGAGCAAGATAGATTTGTGTTTCTTGCAAGTCTATTTGATTCGCAATGCACAAGAAGAAATTTGACAGCCTTTCTTTGCTTTTTTTCAAAAATAAAAAGTATAAATCGATTTTTAGGTTAATAGCATTATAACGAAGCATTAAATATATTTGACCAAAGGTAATAAACTTACTCACAAGTAGCAATACTATTACCCTTGTTGTATACATATACATTAGACTCTTAATTAATTAATGTGCAGCCACAAAAGACAGAGAATTTGGAGAATACACTATTTACTGAGAGAAATTCATACTCTTACTTAATACGAAGAAGAGACGAAGCCTTTATTTGGTTGGGCTTATACCAGTAGAGCTTTTGTTAGTAAAGTTTTTTTATATCTTTTTTGATTAAAAATTTTCTAAGAAGCCAACTGACTGTTTGGTTGTCATTTAAAAAAGAATTTTTTTGAAATAACTTTATACAATAGACTGTTTGACAACATAAAAATAAAAAGTACTTTTAATTTTCATTATATTTTATTTTGTAATAAAAAGTATTTATGCATATAAATATTATGTAAAGTATATTAAACAAGATGCAAAGCACAATATATTAATTATTATATAATTTTAAACCATATAAAACATAAATCAAAATATATCTAACCAAATCTTTTATATAGATTATAACATAAGTAAACTAATATCAACAATAAATATTAAAACATATAAAAAATCAAATAATATTATATAAATCCCAAAATAAATATCTAAGTTGAGTAAATAGTTAAATACATAATAAACGGAAATATGAATTTGTGGATATTGTGAGAATTATGTATAAAACATAAGGGCATAAGGGACTAAAAAAGATTCATTAATTGATCTGTAAAATCTATATAAAAAACGTTTTTTTAGAAGCTCTAAATTTGAGCTTATTAAAAAGTTGTATTTCAGCTGCTAAAAAAGTCATATATATTAAATAAATAATTTTTTATTTTACAGCCAAACACTCATTTTAAAAAAAAAATTTGTGGTGGAAAATAATGATTATTGGCCTCTAAAAATCCTATCCAAACAGGCACGAAAAGAAACCATAACTTTAAATTTAGGGCCGTTTAGTTTTTCTTAGCTTTATTTTTAATTTCTAGTTTTTAGTTTTCTTTAAATAAAATCACAAATCTGCTTATCTGTTAATGTTAATGTAGTTTTATTTTTATTACTGATAACAATTATATATTAGATAAAACTTAAAGATAAATTATTTTTAATTAAATAAATTTATTTTAATCTCTTGTAATAAACTTAAAGACTGTTATAATAAATATATATTAAAGACAAAAATGCCTTACAAATAAAGGTTGAAATGTGGTTAAAGGGTTTGATTCTTGGCTGCCATTTAAGTTAAGAAAATCATATAAATTTTATTAAATGCTATCAAATTAATTTTATAATAATGTTTTTTAAATTAATTCAAGTTTTTAATATTTTCAATATTATACAATATTTTTAGTAACTTAACTAATGAGAATATTTTTTTAAAATATAGGAATTCACAAAAAATATCTACATCTTTCATTTTAAAATGATTGTTATAATAAGTATATATTGAAGATTAAAAAAGCTTGTGAAAAAAAGGGTTTGACACTTAGTAGCTACTTAAGTTTGTCAAAATCTTCTCTCGTGTATAAATTTGAAGGATTTCTTTGTAAGAAACGAACTCTACCCAAATTATAATATACGTTTAGCCCCGCATGGGATAAAATTATTTGTTGATCATCGATCATTAAAGAAACACTGCTCACGTCATGATAAGCCAAACCAAAGCCTTTTTTTTTTTTTTTGAATACAAGTGAAAATTACAATTAAGCTAAATCACGTAAAATGTGGCGGTACTCAATGCCCTGCCTATCCTGTCAAATGAGATCCTGAACGGACAAAGGGCTCTCGAAGGATATAGATGCCTAGGCAATGCCTGACTGCTTCTGCTGCTAGTTGATCCTTAACCAAAGCCTTCTTGTCTATCATTATCTTCCTTAATATCTCGTCAAGAACCCATTAACTAGCAATGAACTCGAGATCTAGAACTATTGGAATCGACATTGTTCAAATATAGTCAAGAACAAAACCCTTTATCGAGTATCTTGTTTCCACTAGATCCCGTTTAGATCAAGAACAAAATAGAGAAGAAATTGCTGATGATGGTACATTTTATATTCTTCTTTAATATGCTACATGACAATAAGAGCTATCTATAATTGCCAAAGAGTGGGCAACAATGGCCGACTCCTAACCCATTTTAACGGTTGCTAAGTAGATAACGAGAAGATTATTAGTGACGTTGTTGGCTCTGATGCGTAGGATGGACGGTGAGTGATGATGATGATGTTGGTGATTTGATACGACCTCGATTTGACGTGGTTTTCTATTGCTTTTGATGATCTTATTAAGTGATTATGGTTTGGATTATTTCTACATTATGCATTCGCACCCGAGGAAACCTGTTCGCTGAAGTGAAAAATTCTGGGATGCAAAGGAATCTTCACTGTTCATGGAGATAAGGTCTCTTGTCAATGCTTTCTTTCACGTACAATAATGGTGAACGATACTGTTTCCCCTTTTTTAGCTGCGTAAGTGGAGGAACATATACGCATTCTGTAATAGTAAAAAGATTCAATTTAATTATTATATTTTTATTTACCAACATAAATATATAAATAAGATTTAATAGAACGTGATAAGAACACTATAATTGAAACAAGAGATCTGATTTTATCACTCGAGCCACCTATGAAGCGACTATATTATGTTGCTCGATAACTCTTTGACCATCCAAATGAAATCATTAGCATATGGTTAGAGTAGTGGTCCTAATTAAAGAGCTTCGAAGTCATTATATATCTGGAGAAGAAGTTCAACTTTTAACTTAAAATGAGCACGTACGTCCGGCTTTAGATAATTAGGTTTAGTTCCTCTCTCGTCTTTGTGCAGTGACTAACTAAGAATCATTGCCAATTCCCACAATAGTTCCATTCTGTGTCAAGGACCAACTTTTTCACGGACCATTCTGTTTCTTGTACTTTTATATGTGTACTTTACTGTTCTTGCATGGATTTACAACCCAGTTGTGAGTGACCAGTAAAGTTTCGTATGGATGTGAAGGGAAGGAACAGACTTAGTAACCAATTTGAACTTTTTCCTTTAACTTTTTATTCGACTACAGGTTCTTGGGAAATTGATTGATGTGCTCTTTTGTTTAGGGTCGGTGATTATAATTTGATTTTGGCCTGTAATGATTGTTGTTGGTTAAAGGGTTGCTGTCAGCTTGCCCTATCAAGGAATGTTGTTACATGACTAGTGAATTTTTGGAAATCGAGAGTTAATTTTCAATTTAATGGCTTAGAGAATCATCGATTCAAAAAGGGTATATTAACTTATAAATATCAATTAAATTAAATTTATCACTTAATTTTATATTATTAATTGTCAAATAGTTTATGAATTATTATACATATTCGACGATTTATCTAATATACATTTGAAAGTTAGGAACTTATAGATTTTAGTCATTGAAAAAGTTCGAAAAGGTGTATAATTACTCTAGTGAAACCATCAATAATTAGTTGTTAAAATATTTTTAGTGTGATTTAGAGCTAGGGAGAGCATACAATATGTCCATTAACAAGTAAGAACAATGATTAGAAAACTCAACTGATTTAGCTGGTTTAACAGTAAAATTTTTAAACAAATCATTTTTTTTGGTTTGATTTTTAACTTTTCAATTCGATTGACTTTAATGACTCTTGTTGTTTCAATTTTTATAAATTAATAAATTGTTATAAACAAAAAACTAATTAATTTTTATAAACCAATTTCTTTTTTGATTAAACTTCAAATTCTTATATAGATAAGGACAATCTCTTTTAATCATATTTTAAATTCTTTATTTAATTTAATTTTTAGTCAATTTTAAGACTATCTATTGTATGGTGAACTTTTTAAACTTTAAATCTCTTGTCTTTAGTATTTTAATTTTCGGTCTAATTTTTAAAACATATTCGGTCCACAAAATTTGTATGCTGGACCAACTAAGTTCACCAATATATCTTAATTCATTTACAAAAAATCAAAATGTTGAAAGAAAATGTAGAAGTGTCCCCTTTTCATTTGTTTTGTGACACCAACAAGACTTTTATTTTAAAGCAATTAAGTGAAAATATGCCTTTTGTTGTGTTGTATTTTGCTAAACAAGAAAGTAGAA
>JAOQMQ010000006.1:26730534-26744245 GCA_027563845.1 Erythroxylum subrotundum | reverse complement strand
TTAAGTAAAGATGAAAACGGAAAAAGTGTTGATGTCAGATCTTATTAGAGCATTATTAGGAGCCTATTGTATTTAACTGCAAGTAGATTAGATATATGATATAGCGTCGGAGTATGTGCTTACTACCAAGCCAATCCAAAAGATACACACTTGATAGCACTAAAAGGATCGTCAGGTATATAAGCGGCACATCTGAATTTGGAATTCAGTATATATGTGACTCATCTTCCTATCTAGCCGGGTATAGTGATGCAGATTGGGTTGGAAATCTAGACAATAGAAAAAGCACTTCAGGAGGTTATTTCTTCCTTGATAAAAATATGATTTCCTGATACAGTAAAAAGCAGAATTCAATTTCATTGTCAACCACAGAAGCAGAATATATTGCTGCAGGAAGTTGTTATTCGCAACTTCTTTGGATGAAACAGATGTTGGAAGATTATGAAATTGATTAGGATGTACTGAAAATCCTATGTGATGTGCTATATATATCTCAAAAAATCCGGTTCAGCATTCACGGATGAAGTACATTGATTTGAAGTATCATTTTATTCGAGAGATTGTGGAAAACAAAGTAGCCACTCTCTCATATGTGTCTACATAAAAGCAACTGGCGGACATCTTTATGAAACCTCTTGCCCAATAAAGTTTGAACTTCTTCGAGGGGCTTTGGGACTTTGTGTTTTACATTATTGATGTATTATTTCCTTGTAAATAAAAAATTAAAAATTAAAAATGAAAATTAAAAAAAGGGAAAATGAAGTGTTGCGTTTTCATCCAGAGGGATTAAAATCCCTAAGTCTTGTTCCTGCTACCGCTTGTGCCCCTCAACCCCTCCTCATCTCTGTCGACTTCCAAGCTCCCAAGTAACCACTTAATTGCATTGAAGACTTCTCCACCGTGGATTTAGCATTTGTGTGGGATTTTTGGGACTACATTAAAGACTCCTCTCTTCACAATTGTGTGGGTTCCAACTCTGTAACTTGGACTTCTCTTTACGCTACTGCTCTATTTCACTCAACGTTAGCGTCATTTGTTGATTTTGTTTGGGTCTCTGCTGTTCTTTAATAAAATGGGCAAGAACAAAGAAAAATCCCTCTTTTCGGGTGTGGAAAAATCGACTGTTGCTCCCACACGTCGTTCCAACTGTTTGCTGCTGAATCTGAAACCTGGGAGGAAAGTATTCGGGCCTGGGTCATCCTCAACTGCTCCCATTGAAATTCCCGACACCACCTTGGTTCGGGATTATCCACCAGAAAGTGATGACGCCATGCAGGTGTTGCATTCAATGATCGAAGACTCGTCATCTTATTTAGACGAGATTCCTACTGCCGCTACTCCACTGACTGCTCCTCCTTCGGTCACTCAAAATGGACTAAACAGCGAGCTTGGAAAACAGTCCGCCCACGTTGAAGAATTCCTTTTGCTCATTTGACAGTAGACATTGTGGTTTCATTCAAATTTTATTCACCCGAAGCTGAGCATAAATGGGAGGCATTCACTGATATCGGGTTAGTTCTGGATCACTCTATTAACTTAGATGAATTTCAGCAGTACCGACTGGATATTTTACTATCTGAGAGAACATTACTACACGTTGCATTACTTCCTGAACATTATGATATTGAATTAGTAAAAGAATTCTATTGCAATATGCCTAGTGACTTATTATCTGATACTGCTGTGAGTTATAGATTGGTACTTGTTCGGGGTAGGGCGATACTGTTTGATGCTAATAGGCTGAATATCTTCATGAGGTTTGATAATCTAATTGGGGATCAGATTTATGATGATAACTGGACCGTTTCTAATGATCTAATTGGTATTGTGTTAACCGGAGGAAAGTTATCTGCTTGGCTATCTAGTTCAGTGCTACGCTCGTCTCTGTTGACCTAAAAGTATTTTGTGCTTTATAAGTTGGTTTTAGCTAACTGGATGACTGGTACACATGTTGTCTCTGTTTATCTGGCACAGGCTAAATTGTTCTATGCCATTGATATCTGGGTGAACTTCAATTTGAGGTGACTTATAATTGAAGCTATGTTGGTTATTGGAGGCAAGTCATACTTTACTTTCCTTGCTTGATTTCTTAATTTTTATATGCAAATGTTGTTCCTCGGTTGGAGACTAGTACACTTGAACCAGTCACCTTAATGAACATATCGGCTAGAATTTTCAAGCAACCAGAGGTTACAGATTTGTCATACACTACACCTGGTCCTTCAGATGCCTCAGGAACCTCCTCTATGAATCCTCATGTAGCTTTGTTCACTGAAATTGAGAGAATTGAAGATATTTTTCAAGTGAGTCTTAATGCACTTCGTTTGTTAAAGCAGTGGGTTCTTCGATCCTCCGATGCTCCTTAATTTTTCTTTTTGGCATCCTTTGTCCTAAAGGGGGAGATGATTTGAATTTGTATGGGTTTGTACTTATTTTGAGCTACTTGTGAATGTTGGCTATTTTATCTATGCGTGATCTTGAATTGAGGGGGAGTATTGTGACTTCAATAATTATATATATTCGATTATGTTATTCAAAGAAAGTTTCTTATTTGTGACAAAATTGTCAAAAAGGGGGAGATTATTATGATATTTATTATGTTTTATTATTTAATTTTTGACATTTTTGATTATTGGGTATTCAAGATAATGATTAAAAATATAAATCAAGAAGTCTTACTTGAATTGAATTCTTGGGTAAAAGTTATTGCACAAATAGAAGTATATCTTGAATGAAGATTAGTATGGATTACGTTTATTTTGAGATATGGATAATGCAAGATGTAGTGCGTGAAGGTTGCGTGAAGATATCTATGTCTTTATATCATTGCGTGGGTGACTATGTTCTCTGTCATACACGTGAGTGATTTTGTGAGGTTTTTCTGGTAAGTATTGATGGTGAATAGAAGAGGAAAAGTGTGATGTTTTTTATCTGAATATTTTACTGCATTGAGGGAGGCTTGCATGTAATGTTACCAAGTGTGAAGAAAATTAAAGAAAGCTAAAGCTGAAGGTGTGTTGCTGAATGCGTGACCTACTTCCTGCACTTGAAACTAATACACCCCTGCGGTTCTTGAACAGGGATATTTTTTGGCAACCCACTTTCAGCTTTTTATGGAATCTTTTAATTTCACAGCACCACTTGCAAACCACAATTCTTAATCATGTAAAGATTAATATTTCTTCTGCGACAGAATGTTAAATCAACACGGGAAAAATCGAACGAGCAAAATCATATGCTATTCCTTAACTACGTACACACAAGTTTGTAACAGGATTAAGGATCTTCTCAGCACCGAAGTATCGCATTGAAAAAGGAACAACGAATTTGTGGGTAGACTAGTACAGAATATAAGTGCACATGAGTACATACTAGAATGGATGAAATCTTTCAGACTACCTGCTCCTGATAAAAGGAGGTCACACTACATCCAAAGTTTTAATCGAATCCTACCAAGTCTTCTGTTTCCCTTTAGTCCTATTGATAGGGTTTCTTACAGTAGATAAATACAGTAATCTTCACGGTGATAACTAGTGATGCAAGTAACGAAAAGGGTTGCAAAATACGGTGTAAACGTGGTGAAGGTCATACATCTCCAGAGTACAAAACTCAAAAGAAGGGAAATAGGCAAAGTTGTAAGCAGTTTGCGATATCAAATATGAAAAATCATTGACAACATCGTCAACCGAAAATATAAACCAAAGTAAAACTTTATTGGTTATGCTCGGTGCTATGTACACTCATTTCTTAATATAAAGACATAGCAAATACTACATCTGAAGCAATGAATGCGTGCCTCAGGGCCATTGCTGCCTACTCACTTATATTATGGAGTTTTTTCAGTTTCTTATGCTCTGTGCTATGTACACTCATTTCTTAATATAAAGACATAGCAAATACTACATCTGAAGCAATGAATGCGTGCCTCAGCGCCATTGCTGCCTACTCACTTATATTATGGAGTTTTTTCAGATTCTTTTAATTCATTGCTGTACTGAGGGAAATAAAGCTTGGTATATAAGGGACAGCTTCAATTGTTGTTCCAGCCCCGAAAACCATTTCTCTGAAGCTTCTTTTTGCTCGACAATAAGAAACCAATGATGATGAATCACAGTTCAACCACATGTTCCCTTCTCTTGTAAACCAGATCGGTCGATGCTTATTTCCTATCTCCAGCCCGCAGTAGTACTGGATATCAATGCTAAAATTTTTAGTCCAAGACTCTTTCACCCCATAGTCATTCATCACCCACACGTCAAAACTAACACCTTCAAAAGCATAACAGAGACACAAAGAATCACCTAAAGCCCCAGTATTGATCCAAGTTACTTTCTTCAAAACATCAGTGTCTAAATTACTTGGCAGTGCAATCGGCATGAATGTATCAGTGTCAAGATTGAATGAACACAACATTCCTTTAGTTCTACACCTATCAGAGATCCAGTGAAGAGCACCATTCACAAAAGGGTCGAGAGATTCCACAGGATTGCCTGCTAGGGAACAATCAACTGACGTCCAGGATTTCTTTCCAACAGTCAGGACCTCAGCTACTACCTTGCCTAGTTTTGACACAAAACGAACGACCTTGAATTTGTTAGTATTTGGACTGAACCCAAAGGCTGAAAAGTTGAGGTAGTTGTGACCGATTTCCAATGAAGGAGGGCAAGGCATAAGCATGATCTCATCTAACACTGGATTGGAAATGTAGTACTTAGGCTGGTCTCCAGAATACATACATAGAAACCCGTTGCAAGAATTCACAAACACCATCTTCTGATGGAGTTCAGATAACTTTGCTACAACCTGCTTCGGAGGCACTTGGCATTGAAAGTTAGAAAGATTAGAACTGCTCATACGTTGTGATGGCATTGAATCATCCTCATAGAAATGTATTTTCTTCCTGGAAGCTTCCCGAACCAAATAGGAGGTGGGTGCTCTTGAAATATAGTGCTTAGAGAAATACGGGTCCCTGATTAAACCACAAAAAGCTTTGCACACACACTTGCAGCGAAGAACTGACAGGAAAGGCAGCCTAGCAAGTATCTCAAAAATAATTCTCTCTGGCAGTTCCAAGATTGGAAATTCCACCTCATACGGAACTTCAAGATCTATTCCTCTTGCCACTTCATTAATTCGCCCGAATTTCTGCAACGGATTAGTATCTCTTCCTTCCATGATAATCTCTTAAACTTGCCTCTTTAGTCAGGATACGAGACTAGAGAACTGCACGAGAAAGAATTCGGAAACTCCATTGTAGCACACGAAGAATACCTTCAAAAGTGAAAACCCACTTCCAAACCCAAAGAGAAAACAAAAAAACAAAAAACAAATACTTTCACCAAGCCCACAATTACTGTGACACCCAAATGGAAATTGTCACTAAACCCATGCCGAATTACAGTTTCAGGCATGACCCACATTCCAAAACCACAAAATTGAAAGCTAAAGACTAATTAACACACAGAGAAGAAGATAGCACAAAAGGTTGAACTTTCTTACGCGCTCAATATGTTGCCTTCAATTACTGTCGCTGCGACAACCAGGGCTCCTTTCTTTCCTCCAAAACCCCACATGAACTCTCAATATTGTTGCTTTTATTTACATTTGCAGGATACAGTGATTCAATTGCAAAGGACAGGAAAAGAGCTTGCTTGCTTGTCTGTTTAACTGGGGTTTTTGGGTTGACTGGGAATTTATAAAGACGAGGAGTGTGGGAAAGATTTGAAGAAAGTCAAAGGTCGGTCAGCGTCTAAGCAACACGTTGTCGTAGGAATTTAGTTGGGACAGCAACTAATACGGTGTCGTCGAAGGGAGTTGTTGGGTTCACACCTCCAATGTGATAACAAAACAAGATTTTCATTAATAGATGTAACAAACTACAATATTATCTTAGCTAGAATACAAACATTTTAGTCAAACATGCAGCCTAATTTAATTTTTCATTTAAAATTAGTAGCATTTAATTTTGAAATCTTAAGGATATAATTAGGTAATTGCTAATGACCTACCATACATGTTATTTAATTGGCTTTTCTCAAATGCATGTTTGATATTACACATGATATTTACTACTTTTTACAACTATGTGCTTATTATATAATCAATTACTATAATAATTTTGACATATAAAAAAGATAAATATACGAAAAGTTCTTTTCTAATATTTTCTTAATGAGTCTTAGTGGTCTAAACTAAATATGTAAAGAGATAATGTCTCTCTCCTAGATGGTAAAGTTTAAGGTCTATAGGCTTGAAAGTTATATTCCCATCGTTTGAAGATAGAATTTCCTAACTACAATAAAGGAAAGAGAGCTTGGTTAGAAAATTCCTCTTTAAATATAAATTTTTGAGATATAATTGATTGGATAAAGTTAAATAGATCATATTTGTATCCATGAAGAACTCCAACATTCTTATTAGAGTGGGACTTTTTCAATGGGTGTCACTATGTAAGGTTCATTCTTTCCTCTTTCAATATATTATCTTTATTAGGTTCATACATGCCTTTTTTAATAAGTGTTCTCCCTCATAGGTTCGTTTCTATAACATTTGCGCCTACTTTAATTAGGAAGTTCCATTTTCACATATCAAACCTTATTCTATAAGCTTGCTATAATGTTACCATTTAGTGAAAAAAAATTAATTTTCTTAAAAGTGGTGAGCTTATATGTGCCTAACTTTTATGTACCGAGCATATGATAAGCTTGCATGTGCTTGCTTGCATATATTCAGCCTATACGTCTAAGCTTGCATATGTTGAATTTGTATATGATGAGCCTACATATGTTAAGCTTATTGATGTGCCATAATTTTGCCTAATTTTTAGTATTCAAAATCTTTCATAATCTTATCTTAATATGTTCAACCTTAGTTTCTTTTGGCATAATAAGGGTTGAATAATGCTCTTTGATTGGAAAAAAGGATCGGGCCTTAATCCAAATTCAAAATTTTAACTGGAGGAAAAATTTCAACACAAATCAAGGGTGAATCTGGTTCTGTTGTCGCCTGCAATCAAATTAATACCAACTTTAGCAATGAAAAATGTAGTTAGTGAAGAGTTGAGATCGTTTCCACAAGGAATTTTAACAGTAAAAGTTATACGAGTTTAAAACTAAAAACAATTTAGGGGGAGGAGGGGGGAGGGGTTTAATTCACGTAAATTTAAGAAATTAAAAATGGCAAAAATTGAAAATTAATAAAAATAATCAGATCTGGAAATTCAGTGAACAAACCTTGGTTTCAGGTCACTTATGTTATCAAACTAATATGGATCCTCGATATAAAACTCAGTCCATTAACAAACATTTATTGGGTGATGTTTTCTCTTAAGATTAAATGAATTAAAACATGTATTCTAAACATTCTTATTAGATACGATCTTAAGTTTAATTGATTAATAGCTTTAAGAACTAAGAAACCAATGAACATGACATCACACATACGACATGCATTTAATCAAGTTAAGCATCTTCTTAGAATTTCCAAATTCTAATGTAAAGATGGTAATCCTAATTGCCACTTTGGATTAGCAAAACTGAACGTCAAATCCTACTAATTTGGCTATAAATTAAACAAATCAATTCCTAGTTGTACACCCTAGAAATCAATCAATTCAATCATGAAAAGCAATTGGGAAGACAATTAATATTCATCAATGAAATAAACTTTATTTAGAAATCTCACACATACTAAATGATCACTTGGTTCCCTTCAACCAAGAAGAAAGATTTAGCTAATCATAACAAAAGAAAAAACCAACAAAAAAATAGCAAAATACAAAGTCTCCATTCTGGTCTTGTTCCAGAAAAATACGAAAAATCCTAAAAACCATAAAACTATTGCAGGAACGTAAAAAAAACTCTTTAAAAAAACGTAAACAGTAAATGTGTTTTTAATAATCTTCAATGTCCTCCCTCCTCCCTCCTCCCTTCTGTCGTAATCTTCAATAGATACACTCCTCACATATTCAGGTTACAGATCCCCATCAATAAGGCAACAACTTGATTCCCAAAATCATGAAGATCTTAGGTGGATCGAATCTGATTTCAAATCAGATTCTGCAGATAATCTTTTCCTTGCACGTGCCCACACTTAGTCAATTATTTTTCTGCCAGCTGAGAATTCGAATTATCTTTACTTTACTTGCATCTTTTTTATCCAATTTTATCTTTCATGTGTTGAAAATCATCTGAGAGCAATTGAGAAACAATTCCATTAATTTTGAATAATAATTTCAACCTATTAAAGAGATTTATATCCAAAATTAACACAAAAATGACAATTTAACAAATTCCCCTGCACTAGACCTTTGTTCGCCCTCGAGCAAATATACCAAACCACTACACTCTATCAATTCGTCCTTCATAAGATTAAATACACACAATCCACTAAACTTGGGCCATCTAGACTTAGGTTGCAACATACATCATAATCACTTTTCACCTATACAAATAAACAAAGTCAAATTAAGACATTCTTGTTCAAAGGCAAGTATGAAACCAAAGTGAATTCTTCTCACATATTTCTCCCTTTACGCTCAAGTGTTTAAGGTTAAGGTGTTTCTCTTAAGTCTCCCTCTAACAAATTGCACTACCATAAGCTTGCAAATTCACCAGTTATCATTCATTCGAATTACATGAGCTTATAGATTAGAAGGACTTTATTATGGTTTGTAATGGGGCTGGGTTCAAAGGTAAGGTAAAAATGGAAAAGGGTTAATCACAAGCATTCACAGAGTACCAAGTAAAAGAGACACTCAAATTTAAATTCTGAGATAAAAACATGAATACAAGGGACTACAACTACTCATTACTAAGTAATGCTACTATGTTTTATTCTTTTTCTTTTTCTTTTCTTTCTTTTTTTAATTTTTTACTTGAATAACGTTAAAAAGAAGGAAAAACAATAAAAACAAGAGAAAATAATAGTAGCATAAATTAACAAACACATGAGTAGAAGTATTTATAAAAATATCTCAGAATACAATACAGAACAAAAGTCCTAAAATCAAAATGCTTACTCAATACTTCATTCAACTTGTGATAGGGTAAGGTTAAAGAGGTTTTTGGGTTTCAGTGTAAGGTGATTAATTAAAAAACAAATAGGGTTAAAGGCTCAAGAGGTTTGCAAGGAAAAAACGACTCGGTGGGTCATTTAAGCTAAGGGGTTTAAAACAAAGAAGGGCTTAATCATTTCCATAAACCATGTAGTCAAACAAATTCAATCTGGTTCAGTGCAAGTTCTGAAGGCAAGCCTGATTAGAGTAGCGTCACATAATAAAAAAAAATATAATGACTTAAAGATGATGTCATTAAGGCTTAAATCCGCTCATAGGTTTAATTCAAGAGTTCACTTTAATTCCACATATTACCTAATCACTCAAATGTCAAACTTTGACTAAGTATATAAGACCGATTATTGCAATTAATCAGCATGGTTCACCTTAGACTCACATAGCCCAGTTTAATTTTATGCATAGACTCAGTCTCATCCAAACTAATGTGACAAAGCTTTATTGCTTAACATAAAACACAAGCATGCAAAGAACAGAAAAGAGAAACAAAGAAAGGCAAGACTACATAGTCACACACATGTATTCCATATCTTTCCCCCACACCTACACCGACATTGTCCTCAATGTTATGACATAAGATTAAAGAAGCAAAAATAGAAAAGAAAAGAGAAAAGAATGCTTCTCTATTTGTTGAAGTCTGAAATCATGGAGTTGGTGGGTGAGAAGGTTGGAATCGTTGATGCTCCCAATATGCCATCAAATTATGCTCCATTCGAGGCATTCAGTGTTCTAGTCGATTGAGACGATCATCCAAATTGGCTTGGGGAAGTTGGTGGCTACGCGGTGCATCTGTTACAACTCGACTTCTTATAGCTGGACGTGGATTAAAAGGGATAGTTGGACCCAGATTAGTGAAAGATATATGTCCATGGCTTAGGTCCACGATTCCAATCCTGTACAAACATTCTATATCCAAGGTTTCTATAGCACAAGTCATAATCATGTCAGTATTGTTAGGGTCTAATAAATCCAAATTGATGGCTAATTGAGTGATGTAGGATCCTAATATCAAAGGTTTAAATTTTTTATTCAACATAGATTGAAATTACATTAGAAACCAAAAACCTAAATTAACAGGAAGTTTTCTATCCATACATAACAAAAAGTAAAATTTAACTTTAGAAAGTGTTCCCGCAGAATCCCAACGCCCAGAAAAATTATATACTAAGAGTCGATGAATAATTTTGAAAACAGGATTTTTCAAATACGAACCCTTAGATACACTAGCATTATATGGATTAGGGTCTACAGACCATTGAGTCCACAATTCAGATGCATTAAAATCATCATGACAATCACATCGGGAACTTATATATGGCTCATCTGTAACATCATTAGCTGAAATAAAACCCATGGCTACGTTAAAATCAACAATAGACAAAGCAAATTCCTTTTCCATAAGTCTAAATTCCACGATTCCTTCAGTAAACAAATCAAATTCTTCATGAGAATTAAATTGGAACGTGCTGTAAAATTCTCTCGTTATTTCAACATATGCATGGTAGTCAATTTTAGCAAACACATTCCAATAAATTGGTCTCATCATTTGTTCAAAGGAATCATGTACTTGTAAGGCTTGAAGAGTATTAGTAAACACATACTTACAAGGATAAATTTTGCGTCGACTAAATTGATGAAATCGTTCGTTATCTTCTAGGAGTCGAAAAGAAGTGAAGCTTGCATTTCTTGAGTTCCATTGGCTACGGTTCTCTACTTGTTTACCCTTCCTTCTTCGATTTCGTATTGAGGGGCCTAGTGTTGGTGCCGAAATTGGAGGTACGGATGGGGTTGATGCTGCAGTCGTGGGTGACGTCATCGTGATGCTCAATATAGGTTGGGTGGTCGCCAAATTTGCAATGGGATAGGGTATCCTTTGTGAATCAGTCTTCTTTCTTGGCATGATTTCAACTTTGGTGAATACACAATCTTGAACTCAAAATAAAGAACACAAAACCAATAAAATGTTGCTTTGGTAATGGATGGGTTACGGTAGAGAAGGTGTGAAAAGGGTGGCTTTTGTGTTAAAATGAGGTGGTGTTAACGAAATTGCAAGGGTTGTGTAAAGTCTGAAGTGATTGAAAATGGAAGTAAGAAACAAGTGAAGGAGGGAAGTAAAAATTGGGGGGTGGTAAAACGTAGTGGTGGCGGGAAGGAGATTTTTTTTAAAAAAAATGGAAATGCTAAATGAAATGAAATGAAATTCATAACTGAAATATAACAAACTTAACAAAATAATATAAAAATGAGAACTACTGATAAAAATAAAAATAAAACTAAAATGGAACCTAAAAATTTTTTGGGTTACCCCCAAATGCACTTCTTTTAAGTCATAACTGGACGTGTGTGCCGACTTATCTAATTAGAAATAGGTTAGGGTTACCAGCTCTATCTCTTCCACATGCTCGACTGGAGAGTTTTCATAATATGGCTTCAAACTGTGTCCATTAACTTTAAATACCTTGGAAGTTTCTAAACTTTGAATTTCTACCACACCATGAGAAAAAACCGTTAGTAACTATAAATGGCCCGAGCCAGCGAGATCGTAATTTCCCTAGAAATAACTTAAGCTTTAAATGACAAAGAAGAGCTTTTTTTCCTATTGAAAATTATTTCTGAGAAATCATTTTATCATGAAAAGCTTTATTTTTTTCCTTATAAATTTTTGCATTTTCATACACTTCATTAAGGATATCTTCTAACTCTTGCAATTACAACTTCCTATTGTTACTATCCTCTACCCGATCCATATTCAACTACTTCACAAGCCAGTAAGCTCTATGTTCTATTTCCACAGGTAAATGACAAGGCTTACCAAAAACTAACCTGTATGGCGACATGCCTATTGGAGTTTTGTAAGCAATCCGGTACGCCCACAAGGCATCATCTAACCGTAAGCTCCAATCTTTTCTGTTTAGATTCACCACTTTTTCCAGTATGGACTTAATCTCCCTGTTGAACACTTTAGCTTGTCCACTTTTCTGTAAATGATAGGCTATAGAAATCCAGTGTGTGACACCACATCTCTTTATCAAAGCCTAAAAAATCTTGCTGCAAAAATGGATCCGTTGATCGCTAATGATAGCTCGAGGGGTTCCGAATTTGACAAAAATGTTAGATTTAACAAAATCTATAACAATTTTAGCATCGTCAGACAAAGTAGCCTTAGCTTCAACCCATTTCAAAACGGAATCCACAGCAAGCAAAATATAATTCTTGCCAAAGGAAGAAGGGAAAGGACCTATAAAGTCTATTCCCCAGACATAAAAAATATCACATATTAGGATGTCAATAAGTGGCATTTGATCTCTCAATCCCAAGCTACCTGTTCTTTGACAATGATCACAAGACTTGCAAAACATGTAGGAATCATAAAATAGCTTAAGCCAAAATAATCCACATTCAACAAATTTTTGAGCTGTTCTTTTGGGACCAAAATGCCTCCCACACATAGATGAATGGCAAAATTTTAATATAGAAGGAATTTCATCATCTGTAACACATCTTCTAACAATCTGATCAACACAAAATTTCCAAAGATGAGGTTCATCCCAAATGTAATATTTAACCTCTCGTTTAATTTTATCTTTTTCAACTCTAGATAAATCACTAAGTAAAGACTTAGTCACCAAAAGTTTACTATGTCAGCATACCATGGAATTACCTGTTGAATTACGAAGAGACTTTCATTTGAAAATTTGTCTTGGAGAATATCAAATGCATTAGTTAGAATAATCCTGCTGAGATGATCGGCCACTAAATTTTCAGCTCCTTTCTTATCGCGTATTTCCAAATCGAATTTTTAGAGAAGTAAGATCCATCGAATCAATCTTGGCTTTGCTTCTTTCTTAGTCACCAAATATTTTAGAGTTGTATGGTCTAAACAAATGATCACCTTCGTGCCCAATAAGTAGGACCGAAACTTCTCCAACCTAAAATCGTTAAGTGTCATGGAAACGTAGTAAATGACATAAGGTACCTTGTCCACTTTTTGGCCCATCACTACATCAACTACATAATCCGGAGCATCGCATATTAACTCGAATGGAATGTCCCATTTCGATGGTTGCATAATCAGAGCTGTAGTAAGTCATTTCTTGAGTTCATCAAATGCAATCTTGTATAGCTCATCAAACTTCATGTCTTTTTGGAGTAGTCTACACATAGGTTGCACAATCTTTGAAAAATCCTTGACAAATCACCGATAGAATCCTGCGTGACCAAGAACAGAGTGAACTTCCCGCACAGTCGCGGGGTAAGATAAAGATCGAATAACATCTATCTTAACCTTATCGACTTCAATTCCCTTAGAAGAGACTATATGACCCAAAATTATGCGTTGATCAATCATGAAATGACACTTTTCATAATTTAAAACCAAATTAGTCTCAATGCAACGTTTAAGCACTTTTTCATGGTTGATAATGTTGGATCCCACATTGGTTCTTGGAAGTTAGAACTATTACATATGAAGTGTTGGGAGTTAAAAGTTGGAAAATGTTACATTGAACAGGCTTCGGTGTTTTAGCCATAACCCTTTCTCTAGTTATCGAAATGAGATAATTTTTTGATTTGAATTAAACTAGAGAAATAGGGCTACAAATGATCTGAAGAAATTGAGTTCTAATTCAGTCTCTAAGA
>JAOQMQ010000006.1:26716239-26727148 GCA_027563845.1 Erythroxylum subrotundum | reverse complement strand
TATATCAATATGGACTATTTTGTAATTTTTAAAAAGTTTAGGGACTATTTTATAAATTTAAAAAATATCCCGAAACGATACCCGGTACCGACCGGTACCGGTACAGTTCTGTTCTAGAGCCCAATCCGGTACCGAGCCCGGTACGGTATTCATAACATTGGGGATTTTCTCCAACGCAATGTTTAATTGAACGCGGAGTTTTTAAAGAAATGAGATGTAACTTAATAAAATAAAATGATTTATAATGGAATGAAACGTAAATGAATATAATATTAGAAAATTGTTGTTTGGGAAGGATGAAAGGTTCATAATGTAATATAGTGAAATGTTGTTTGGATGAAGGATTTATGATAAGGACGGAGGTACATGGGGCCCAGTGGTGCATTGGGCCCCCCAAGATTTAAAAAAATTAAATATTTTTTATTTTTAATATATATATATATATATATATATATATATACAAAGACGGAGTTATTTAAGGGTTAGTGATACACTGGGTTTCTCAAAATTTAAAAAATTAAATATTTGGACCCTCCTATCTTAAATTCCTGACTCCGTCACTGATTTATAATATAATATATTGTAAAGTTGTTTATCATTTTACATTCTATTCTAAACCCCCCAAATCGAAAGTTTTTTTTTTATTTTTACTGTTTAAGGTAGAATGAGATATAATATGAAACTCTTCTCTTTTATCCCATTTCATTCCATTCCATTCTCTCCTCTCAAATGATAGAATAATATTACATTCTATTAATAAACCCTCAATCAAACATCTCTTTTTACTTATTAGCTGGGGTAGCTCAGGATGGTCACAAAATAGGGTTTGGAGGCGAAATAGAACGCTACTAAGTGAACTCTTAAAAGAGTCACTGAAATGTAGTGGGCCAAATTCCATTGAGACTCCCCAGATACCACACCTAAAGGAGAAGGGTTTTTGTGGTGTCCACAACCCATATACCACACCGAATGGTTTTTGTGGTGTCACTGTCCCAGACACCATTCTTGCATGCCGCACAAAAATACTAATATGCAGGCTAGCAGGTTTCAATAATATATATGTATATATACACACACATATATATTCTCTACAACAAGGTTCCCAGATTTGACATAGAATAATATATGTGTCGTAAGAATATAAACATGTCCAAATCAACGACTGCGATAGCAAAATATTTTTATAACCAATAAATTCTGAATTGGATATGGAAGATCTCAATTTCATAAATAAGGAATCTAGAGTTCTTAATGATTTAATATGAGTAGACTCTGATATTACTTGTTAGATTAAACCTTAATCGGTGCAGATCAATGCCCAAATCACTAATCTCATATTAAATCATCAAGACATAAAAAGCGAAAGCATTTCTAAATCTATTATTGTGAATTGTTGAGTTGAAACTCGGATTATCTTTCAAGTTAGTATATTGTAATTTTCTCTGGGCGACGAAGATACTAAGAGAAACTTAATAGCCAGACATCTAACTTAGGAACCATAACCATATATTTATAGAGGTAAAACCCTAAACTTAATGGGTTTACAATTTCTAATTCAGTCTATCATCAAATTAGAAATTGTTACTCACGTCTTTACATACATAAAACTAAAACTTAATTAAATCAATTTAATTGGGCTCAGCCTTAATGATAACCCATAATATACAATATTCCCATAATCTACATATAAGCTCATAAATTAATTAGATTTTATTTGAACAGCAAAAATATAGAAGTTTACGTGATTTAGCTAATTATGTGACTTCTATTCACGATAAAGAGAAAAAACTTTTTTAATTACTAAGATAAAGACGATACAAGGAGAAGTGTGACAATCACCACAATAGACACAACCCCTAGTAAGATATTTATAAATTAGATTTATACATAAGAAGTTAAAGTACAGTGAGCTTTTATTTCCAAAAATGTCTAAAGTTAGTAAAATTTTATTTCCACTAAAATTCAAGGCATATCTAACAATTCTCCACCTTAAATTTTCCATCATTTAATTGAGAATTAATCCTTGTCATAAAAGCCCCTGAGGCCATTAAGCTATATGAAATACACTAAGTCCAAGATATACGTGAATTTCTCTGCATGTAATGACTTTGTCAACATATCTACTGAGTTCTTAGCTCTAACAATTTTTTGTACAAAAAATCATCAATGCATCCTAATTTATATCAATATGGTTTGACCTCATATGAAAAACATGTTTTTCGACTAGATTCAGTGTACTCTGACTATCACATAACAAGACCATATAACCATATACCTTATTTAACCCCTTTTATTAATGACATGTATTCCACTTCTATCGTAGACAACATAACTGTCGAATAAAGTGTTGTTTTCTAATTGAACACACATCTAAACACGATAAAGATATAATATGTTAATTGATCTCCTTCTCAAGAGATGACTATTATAATCAAAATATGTATAACCAATAACACTACTAGTTGTTAGAACCATAAACCAACTAAATATTGTTCTAACCTCTCAGGTATCATATAATCCATTTAATAACTTTCCAATAAGCTTTCCTAAGATTAATCATAACCATGCTTATCGCGTTAATTACATGTACTAAATTTGGGTTTTGTGTATACTATGGCTCACATCGAACTCCCAACTACACTCGAGCAAGGAACTTGTTATAAGGAGAAGCCTTTGTCAACTAATGAAACCTAACAGCCCAGTCACCTAATGAAGCCTAACAGCCCACGTTACCGAGAGCCCACGTTACCAAGTCAAATGATATCCCAAAATATCGGCTCATCCAACTGTGTGATCAAATCAACTTGATTACCATATCAAATTATAGATATTCAGGATTCTCTGTAAATAATACATTCAATTCAAATTGTACATGTATCAATATGAATGTAAACCAAGAAGATCAATAAAATTGATTCATTCTCCCAAAATACTAAACGTCTTATATGGTATCAAAGCCCCCGACTAATGTCATTTCTTTTTCCGATCCTAATGGACGCCACTCTCACTACTGCTTCTGCCACCACTGAATCTACTATCATCACCCTCAATGCTGCTGCACAGGCTCCATTAAAGCTCAATTCGAGCAACTATTTTGCCTGGAAAATAATTCAATAGCTTGTTCATAGGCTATGACCTGATGGGATATATTGATGGCACAAAACCCTGTCCTCCTGCCACAATAACCACAACCAACACAACTATCTCAAATCCAGCCTATCTTTTATGGATCCGACAGGATCAATTGATTCTCAACGCCATCATTGGTGCCCTAACACCCACCCTTATACCCTTTATTGGCACTGCCAATACTTCCAAAGAAGCCTGGGATATACTTGCCAAAACGTATGCTCAAGCTTCTCGTGACAAACAAAAACAAGTAAAAGCACAGCTCAAAAGACTTACCAAAGGTTCCCTGTCGATTACGGAGTATATGCAAGACATCAAAGTGAAGACTGATGAACTGGCTTTTCTAGGAGTTCCAATGGACCCAGAAGACATCACTGACAAAGTTTTTGAAGGCCTAGATGGTTCCTACAATGAGGTAAAACGTCAGGTTAATAGCAGAGATTTTACCACCTCCTTTGATGAGCTCCATGAACGCTTGATCACTGCTGAAGCAGAAATGCTTTCTACTCCATTACCTCAAGTTCCAGTCACAGCCAACTATGCTCATCGTTCCACAGGCAGGGGACGCACTTCAAACCAATCAGGTAATCACTGGCGTTCACCTGGGCAACAACACACTTATCGTTCTCCTACAATTCCGATGCAACACCAACATTCCAATCATTGGAATTCACATGGTTCTAATTGGAATCAAGCCATCATGACCAATTCAAGTAATTCTCAGTCTCAGCCGTGTCCTTACCTTGGGAAATGCCAGATCTGCGGAGTTCATGGCCACCCAGCCAAGAGATGTCCATCTTTTAGGATTGTCCCTGTTGCTCCTGGTCAGCCTCAAGCACCACCGAGAGCCAACTATGCTGCATCCTCTGTTGCTCCAAACCAAGCTCAATGGTTACTCGACTCCGGTGCCTCGCACCATGTTACCACTGATTTGCAGAACCTATCCCTGCACAACCCCTATACAGGCACTGAGGACATTATGATTGGAGATGGCACAACTCTCCAGATAAGTCACACAGGGAGTGGTACCATCAAAGCCTTTGACATAAATTTACAACTCGACAATGTTTTATATGTGCCACATATGCAAAAGAATTTAATTTATGTGTATCAATTTTGTGCTTCCAATAATGTGTCTATTGAATTCTCACCGTTTTCTTTTATTGTGAAGGAACTGATGAGCGGGAATCCAATACTCAGGGGCGCACCTAAAGATGGAGTTTATGAATGGCCAGTCAATCCTCCTCCTATACAAGCCTTCACCACAACTTCCCCATCACTTCCTGATTGGCATTCTAGACTAGGGCACCCTGCAAAACCAACAGTTCAACACATTTTAGCTTCCAATAAACTTCAGTCTATTTCAAATTCCACAAGTACGCATTGTAATGCTTGTTTATCAAATAAAAGTCACAAATTGCCCTTTTCTCAGTCAACTTTAGTATCCACTCGACCACTAGATATCATCTTCTCGGATGTATGGACATCCCCTACATTCTCTAATGAGGGGTTCAAATATTATATCCTTTTTGTAGATCACTACACCAAATATACTTGGCTATACTGCCTGAAACGGAAATCTGAAGTTCATGACATATTCATTCGATTCAAAGCTATTGTAGAAAAATTCTTTGACACCACAATCAAAACTCTCTACACCGACAATGGTGGTGAATATATTGGCCTATCTTCCTATCTTTCCACACATGGCATCTCATTTCGTACCTCGCCCCCACACACACCTGAACATAATGGCACTTCCGAACGCAAACACAGACACATAGTGGAAACAGGACTCACTCTACTCACACACTCATCTATACCGACAACATACTGGCCACAAGCTTTCACCACTGCTGTCTATCTCATCAATCGAATGCCTACTCCTATCCTTAACATGTCCAGCCCTTACCAATGTCTATTTCACACAACTCTCAATTATTCTAAGCTTAGAGTGTTTGGGTGCTTGTGTTATCCGTGGCTCAAACCATACACAGCCAACAAATTAGATAATAAATCCAAACCTTGCGTGTTTATGGGATACTCGTTGTCTCAAAGTGCCTTCTATTGTTTAGACTTTGAAAACTTTAAGATGTATACCTCCCGTCATGTTGTCTTTGTTGAGTCTTCATTTCCTTTTGCCACAAAGAGGGCTGCCACCGACCCCACACCCATGCATCACGTCTCCACCTGGATTCCATCACCAATCACTGTCCATACACTGCCACCTAGCCCACCTCCGACCATGCCATCATCTCCACCGGTTGCTGTTCCTGACAATTTGGACAATCCAATCATCAGTGATAACACAACTCAAGAAAATGTTGTAGAACACATTGTGGCAGCAACGCCTACTTCGGGACACTCTATGATCACAAGGGCCAAGAACAATATTCACAAGCCAATACAGAAACTGAGTCTCACGGCTCAACTTCCCATGTCTCAAGATACAGAACCCACAACTATCACACAAGCATTAAAAGACCCCAAATGGAGGAAAGCCTGTTCAGATGAGTTTAATGCCTTTGTGAAGAATGGTACCTGGGAGCTTGTTCCGGCAGATCCCTCGCAAAATCTTGTTGGCTGTAAGTGGATTTTTCGAGTCAAAAGATGTTCTGATGGCACCATTGACAAATATAAAGCTCGTCTGGTTGCAAAGGGCTTTCATCAGCGCCCTGATATTGACTATGCTGAAACCTTCAGTCCTGTAGTCAAACCTGTCACAATTCGAATTGTTTTAAGTCTTGCAGTCACAAAAGGATGGGAACTACGACAGCTTGATGTAAATAATGCATTTTTACAAGGTCCTCTCTCGGACAAGGTGTTTATGGCACAACCTAAAGGTTTTATTGACACTGATCATCCAACACATGTTTGTAAACTTCGAAAAGCAATATATGGATTAAAGCAGGCACCTCGTGCATGGTACCTGGCACTCAAGAAGTTTCTGTTGCAGAAAGGGTTCACTAATTCCTATTCTGATGCATCCTTATTCATTAACAGATCTGACAGAGGTACTGTTATTCTTATTGTATATGTTGATGATATCATTGTCACTGGTGACAATTCAAGACTTATTGATCACTATGTTCAGCTCCTAGCACAAACATTCTCCATCAAAGACATGGGTCCACTATCTTATTTTTTGGGTATTGAAGTAGTTCGGAACAAATATGGTGTTCTTCTCTCTTAGCGAAAATACATGCTTGACTTACTACATGAGACAAAAATGCATGATGCAAAACCAGTAACTACACCAATGGCAAGTAGTCCGACACTCACACTTCAATCAGGCACAAAATTGACAGACATTGGAGAATACAGGAAAATTATTGGAAGTTTGCAATATCTCTTACTTACCCGACCCGACATTGCGTTTTCCGTAAACAAGTTGTCACAGTTCTGTCATTGTCCGACTACTGACCACTGGTTGGCCGTTAAACGACTTCTCCGGTATCTTGCCGGCACGGTGGATGAGGGAATTCAACCTTTTGCTGCTAGCCCTAACACACTTCATGCCTTTGCTGACCAAAATCACCCTAGCTCTCTTGAAGCGTACTCTGATGTTGATTGGGGAGGTGATAGAGACACTTTTCAATCCACTGGTGCCTTCATCATCTTTCTTGGTTGAAACCCAATCTCCTGGAGTTTCAAGAAGCAACGATTTGTTGCGTGGTCATCTACTGAAGCTGAGTATAAATCAGTTGCCAATACGGCCTCGGAACTTAATTGGATTGTCAATCTCCTTGCTGAGCTCCACATCACGCCTCCATCTCCTCCGGTCATCTACTGTGACAACGTTGGAGCTACTCAACTGAGTTCAAACCCTATTTTCCACTCGCGCATGAAACACGTTGCAATTGATTTTCACTTCATCCGTGAGCAAGTTCAGTCCGGCTCACTCCGCGTTGCTCATGTGACCTCCGACAACCAGACCGCTGACACCCTCACCAAACCTCTCTCTCGTCTGCCCTTTCTACGTCTGAAGTCCAAGCTTGGCATTCATCACCGACAGCCAGCTTGAGGGGCCGTATAAGGAGAAGCCTATGTCAACTAATGAAGCCTAACAGCCCAGTCACCTAATGAAGCCTAACAGCCCACGTTACCGAGAGCCCACGTTACCAAGTCAAATGATATCCCAAAATATCGGCTCATCCAGCTGTGTGATCAAATCAACTTGATTACCATATCAAATTATAGATATTCAGGATTCTCTGTAGATAATACATTCAATTCAAATTGTACATGTATCAATATAAATGTAAACCAAGAAGATCAATAAAATTGATTCATTCTCCCAAAATACTAAACGTCTTATACTTGTTTCCTATGATCTTTCTCAACTTCTGAGCTAGGCAACCATTAACATTAAGTTTAAAATAAACTGCCAGGGGAGTGCAAATTTGCTTTAACTGATCTATTTGAAAAGTTTGTAATACCTTTTTAATGTATTTTTGTTATGACAAGTACAGTGGCTCGACCATTTTATTCCTCCAGATCACTATTCCTAAGATTCTTTTGAGCACACGCAAATCCTTCACCTCAAACCTGTTGCTCAATAAACTCTTTAGACTATTAATTTTAGCCTTATTATTAGCTACAATTAACTTATCATCAACGTATATTAACAAATAGATCCATGAACCGTTTAACTTTTTTTAAAGTAAACATAATTATCAAACTGATTTGTAATAAAATTATGAGACAACATGAATACATCAAACATCTTGTACCACTAGATTAATGATTATTTTAACCCATGTAAGGATTTCTTCATCAAATTTACATAGTCCTTCAAAATTAAGAATCCATCTGATTGTGAGATATAAATATGCACTTCTAGATTCCCATGAAAAAAATACAATTTAAACATGAAGTCTTGAACTCCAAATCACATATGTTTACTATGGCTAAAAGAACTTATATGGTCTTATGCTTCACAACTAATTAGAACACCTCATGATAGTTAGTTTTCTCTTTTCGTAAAAAAAATTATGCCACCAGTCGTGCCTTGAACCTAACTGGTTTAACTTTAAGGATACCTTCTTTCTTTTATTGCATACTATTGGCTTTACACCATTTGGTAAAGGAATAAGTTCCTATATATCATTTTTGTATAAGTATTACATTTCTTCATTCATGACAAGCAACCATTTTGATTATTTTTTTAAAATATCCACTACCTCTTTATAAATACTTGGTTCATCTCCATCTGTATTCTCAGTAATTTCTAAGGGATAAGTTATATGATTAATTTTACCATAGTTATATGATTAATTTTACCATTCTCATTATAAGCTAAATGTCCAATAGGTTTCTTGATTTCTTTTCTTGTCCTTCTTACTACTATACTTTTTGCAAATTGTTCCTCCTACATATTCATAGATTGTTTTACCAATTTCTTGCTTGGAGTTTTAATTTCAAACTCTACTTTTTGATCAACACCCTAATCCTTCTTACTTGTAAGATCACCAAACCCCTAGCCTCCTTCTATCCAAACATAATATATTCATATAAAATAACATCTCTGCTAATAATAAAATTTGGAGTTATGCCTTTTTTAGTACACGATAATTTATATTCTTTAACTCCAGTTGTATACCCTAAAAATATGCTTTTCATTGCCCTAGGCTCTAGTTTACTATTATTAACATGATAACAAGTAGGAAACCAAATATCCTCATGGCAGAATAATCAGAGGGAGTACAGTACCAAAACTTTTAAGGAGTCTTAAAACCTATTATAGTCGATGGAGAGCTATTCATTAGATAAAAATTAGCATTAGCAACCTTAATCCAAAACTGCTTTGAAAGTCTAACATTTAATCATTTGCATTGACCATGTTCTATGAGTATTTTGTTATTTATTTTGTAACTCCATTTTACTATGGTATATGATGTATAGTACAATGGCTCACCATACCTTCCTTTTGTAGAATATATCAAATTAATTATTAAATAATTTCAAGTTATTATCTCATTTAAGTGTCTTGATTTACCATCTAGTATGTTTTGATTTACCATCTGGTACGTTTTTCAACTATTGTCTTCTATTCCTTAAACTTTTCAAGTACTTCATTCTCTAATTTTAAAAAATACAACCACACTTTTCTCGAGTGAACATCAATAAATGTGATAAAATAACTGTCTTCCATAGGATTGAACTAAATTTGTACCCTATAAATCTGAGTAAACATAATTACGAATATCAGTGAAAGTGTGCTTATTGGAACCAAATTTGACCATTTGCTACTTGTAAAAAACAAAAGACTCTTTGAATTTCATCTTCTCTATCACATCTTCATTTAATAACCCTTGATATCTGAAGTCCTTACTCACTTAAAAGACCCAATCTACGATGCTACAACTCCATACTGTCATCATTCTGTCCTGGGAATTGAGACACAACTACCGATCCCATTACTATCTTTCTTATTAAGACATAAATATTATGTTGTAATTTGTATTTCATTACAATTAATGTACCCTTCACTAAATTAAGATGCCAATCACTACTAAAAAACTTATACCATTAACTATTAAGATTACAAATAAAAGTTACAGGCTTATGAACCCTATGCACATATTAGGCGTTCAATCTTCTATCAATCGCATCATACATTTGGATCTACATTAAACCATTTCTTTGAGTGTACAATCTTTACTATTAACCAATTTGACTGAATTGTTCCATTCTTTAAAAGTTTATAATCAGTCCTTATTGAAACTTACATGATAAGATGTATCTGTGTCTTTTACCCACCAATTTGCAAAACCAAAATTATTAATCGTTAAAACATCATTGTCTCTTTCATCTTCTTCATAAGAACTCTCCTAAACCATAACAATACTTTTTGTTCCAACTATTTCCTTTCTCTAATTTTGTTTCTTCCATTATGAACAGTCCCTCATAAAGTGACCTTTTTCTTTGCATTTAAAGCATCAAACAACTTGGCCTTCGATTTAGATCCTGACTTGATCCTATTTTCAGTCACTTGTGTACTTTCTCACATCATTAAATGTTGCTTTTAATCACTACAAGAAAAATAGAATTTAGCGACAGAAATTACCGACGGACTTTGTACATATTCCGTCGGTAAGCTTAATTAGCGACGGAATTTACCGTTGGATAACGGCGTCGGAGAAACGGATGTCGGTAAATTTACCGACGAAAATTTGTTTCCGTTTTCGTCGGTAAATTTACCGACGGTTATTCTGTTCGGTCGGTAAATTTTTCTGCCAGAAAATTACCAACAGAAACAAATTTCGTCGGTAAACCGTCGGTAACTTTGCTCAAAACTATTTTTTAAAATTTACATGCAAAGTGTTTAGTTTCTGTAGGACCTCGGCCTCTCGGGCTTCGCGTCCTCAAGGCCTAAACCTCCCGAGCCTCCCGCCCACCCTCTTGTAGATATTGGCCGTTTTGGGCCTCGGCCTCTAAAGCATCGCACCCTCACGGTTTTGTTTTTCCACATAACTTCCCAAGAGGTCACCCATCCTAGTACTGCTCTAGCCCTAGCATGTTTAACTTCGGAGTTCTGATTGGATCCGGTGCGTTAGGGCATGGGAAACGCGTCTACAAGTTTTCCGTTTCCACACCCTTATAAGGCATGCTTCGTTCTCCTCTTACCGGCCATTATTCTTGTTTTTTCAAAGTTTTTTTAATTAGTTATTTTATTTACTTTAATTTTTAAAAGTTTTTAATTATATATTTTATTTACTTTAACTTTCATAATTATTGTGAATTTTAATTTTCTTAAAATTAATAATAATAATAATAA